>SSNP01000004.1:6128803-6141140 GCA_006937955.1 Pachypanchax playfairii | reverse complement strand
CTCACAGCCCTCCCCTGTTCAGAGTGCGGGGTCATGCAGGGGTAAAGCTCCCGGTACCTCAGGAGGTTATTCAGGAGTCAAGCCTCGCTGAGACATTCACTGAACTGCGGAGCGGACAGACGCTCCGTCAACGCCGGGCTGCTGACCACTCACCCCCCCCACCCACCTCCAGATCCACCGCCCTTGTAACAGGGACCCATAAAGGAGCACAGGAGGATGCTAACCAAGATGAATGGCATTTTTTTCTCTGCTCATTCTGCGCTAATCAGAGCTCTTCATTTGTTATGGCCTCACGCCAGCCCCTCCGCCGCAGCCTCCATTAGAGCCAGATAACGTATAAATTCATTTAAGTCAAAGGAGGGGGGGGGGGGATTAAAATGGTCATTTGTCAGATCTCCCTTTGTGTGTCCCTAATGGTGGCACATGGTTCAAGGCATTGAGATGATTTTGGTTTGTTTCTTGCAGTGCAGGAGGAGCAGCACGGAAACAAAATAGGAAATAGTTTATGTTTTATTTATTCATTTATTTTTCACCGTTAGTTTGAAAGTTTTAATTTGCTCCAACGGTTGAATTCTCTCTCGATGTCAGTTACAGCAAACATCTTATTTGGATTATCCAATCCATCCATCAACTTCAGATTGCAACTCCCCCACTCCAGAGCAAACTCCCAGTCAGTGAAGCAACTCTTTGCACTAATCCCTTTGTATTCACAGCCCCATTCCCACCAAACAATGTCCTAAAACTTAATCTTAAACCAAGCTCAACAAACCTTCAGGCCACCTGTTTGCAAGTGCGGCTAAAATGATCAATAATACATTATATTTAGTTCTAAAGCACCTTAAAGCATCATTTTTCATACAGTCATACAAAAATGCATCAACTGCATCCAAAAACTGAGAAGGTTTGATCCTTTTTAAACACGTGTCCTGTTTCTGGTGTCTTTGCGTCTTTCAGTGTGTCTTTCTGGTTGAAGGTTCTCCCAGTGTTGTCATGGGAGATGACTCTTTCCCATCTGCCTCTAGTGTCAGTAACCCATCTCCATCATGCTTTATCAGAAGGCGCTACTCCACCCCCCACCTTCCTGGACCCTCTTCACCATTCTGAGCCCCCCCACCCTTCTCTATACATAAGTCTGAGATGATAAGTGTCCTGGCTCTTTGTGCGGCCCGGGATAAGACAATGCCACACAGCACTACAGAACATCATCCATCTCGAAGGGCCATCGATCTGGCACACAAAAGATGAAATGCTGCTCGAGCTCTTTTTGTTTTGTTTTTTTGTAAACTGGTTTCTCTTTGCTTAGATGTAGCTTGTTTCAAACTCTTCTCTTTTTCGCTGATAGGTTGGTGGTGAACCAAGAAATTCCTCTCAATTGTGGCCACCTAGGATGGAAAGCTTGTCAGTTTTGTCTGTAAACACCAGCAGAGCAAGACAGAACCCAAACAAGTAGACAGTCATTCAGCGTCGTTGCTTCCAAAATATCATTTGGCCATAAAAACGTCTCATAATTCGGCATGAATTAGAAGCCACATGAGTTGCATCCTCTATTCGCCTGTCTGCACTCAATTGGGTTGGTATTGTCCTATATCAGCATGAAGCTGTAAAAGCGGCGCAATTTCCAATTCACAATGAATTGACTATCGGTTTTAACAAGCACACCGTGCTGTTGACGTTTAGGAAGCAATTTGTGTGTGAAAACTCCTTTTTTTTTAATGAGCTATTGTTTAATTCTAATGACGAAAACTGAGATCTTGCAACAAATTTTGCCAAAATAATTCACAACTGTTTCAGACACAAAAGAAAGCATCGTAATCGACGTTTTAAATAATATGGAAGTAAATTACATGTTCTGTGTGTTAAAACATTGTGATGATAAGGCTGATTTCACCTGCATGAATCTTTAAATATTGGGATATTTTGTTGGATTACCACCTATAAAACCAGGCGAATGGTCTAAAAATCTTGCGGTACTGTTTCCATATGATTACGAGACTATTTCTAATCTATATATCGTAAACTGTGATCCAGATGTTACGAGATGTAAAGATGAAAAAGTCCTTATTTCTGATGCAGTGTTTTAAACTGAAGATGGCACACATACAGCAGATTATAGAACAATGTGACTAAAAGCCCTAATCCATTTTACCCTAATGTTCCATAGCATATCAAGCTAACCTGTTAATCTGCTGTTCACGTCTGCGTGTTAGCAGCTTAACACACAATCAATATGATGAGCCTTGGACTGACTATTAAAACACCCCCTCCAGTCAGACGTCACAAACCAGACATGCGGTTCGCACTATGACTGTTTTGTAAAATTCTCGATAAATATATCTGACCAGAATTTTCTGAGAAGGTTTGAGGTTATACGGCAGGTTAACCGCAGACTCCAGGCAGATGGTTGACCTTTACATTAGCCTTCACCTTGCAGTAATGAGTTAAGACAGACTAGGGGCTTGTTCTTTTTGAAAGAAGCTGAACCAGACCACCTCAGGTTAATCTCACGACAGCCTCAAATGCCCATGAGGGATTAGGCCCAGTGTACACCTGCTGCTGATTTTTAACACACAATATCTCTCAGTACTGTGACCGATCTAATTCAAAACTACTACGTCTAATGAGATGAAACACTTCTTTTTTTTTAATGATGGTCAAAAATATCTTTCTAAGCAATGTTTCTCAGAGTAACATTAGATAAAGTACTGGTGTGGTTTATCTGATATACCTGCAACTGCTGTTTCTGATCGCTATGATGTTCTCAGAAAGATCACCGGTTTAATTAAAGCCACTATAAGTCAAATAATTAGACATTGTGTGGTGACACTAAAGTAGAATTCACACCAGAAGTGAGACGTCAGCGGCACATTAGCCTCATGGGAGAATCTGTCAAATCTGACTGACACAGTCGGGGTGGCAATATCCTCCTTGAAGGTCATTTTCAAGTCAAGTTAGGAATTGTTCCTACAACCAGTTATTATACACTTTAAAATATAAATTGGGCCTTTCAGGTGCAGTATTTACCTTGATTAAATTGTTCTGCTTCAGAAGAGATTGTGTTGTGAACACATCATGCACCCTGGTGGACAAAACATGTTTAAGTTTGTCACAAAGAGAAAAAAAATAACAATTATAGGCCACTCATTTGTTTTGCCATATATTTTGGCATTGTTGTCGAGGAACATAAAAAAGTTTGGGATTTTCATTATTGGTGAATTTTTTGGTGATCATGCAAATGTTCAAATTTTGCTCATCGTTCATTCAACATTTAAGATATTTTAGTGTATTAATTCCTAAAATAATAAAGACATGGCCTTTGTGTTGCCTTAAACTTCTTTAGAAATTCCCTTTGAAAACATACAGTTCACACCTTTATTTTGAAGTGACTGTCTGACGCCTTTTCTCTGCGATCAGTCAGAAACTCTACAGTCTGAAGTATGTTTCCGCCCTCTTGTGGTCAACATGAGCAACACCACCTGTCAGGCATTTACAAATTATTGTCCCTTTGAGGCACCCGTAGAATTACGCTAAAGACAGACGTGTATTTAGGCGTGAAATCTCCCCCGAAGCAGCTTGACAGTGATGCGAGTCGTCGTTTTGTCTGCAGTTTGTCACCACGTAACAAGTCACTAATGAATTCAAAGGAGAATGTCGTCCGAATTAATGCTAGACTTGGGAAATTATCAACAACTGTCAACGATGGGTAGCGAATCGGGCATCTTGTCCATCGACGAGGGAGGAGAGTGGGGTAAGAGGAGATGATTCTTTCTAGAAACACCCACACAACACGCTGATTTAACAACATAATAACCAACACTTTCAGTAAACAAAGAAAACTAACTCTTTTAACGTGACTGTTTTAAATTATAAGTGAGTAAATCCGGAGTTAATGTTTCGAGGTATTTAAGTGTTCACCACCTAGCCGGTTAGCATTAGCTAACCGTAAATGCTGAAGAAATGGCACGAAGCCTTAACAAAAAGTTTCGTCTGAAACGAATTTACTACAAGCGCAGAAATCTATGTAATTTTGAAATATTTAAACATTTTTAGGTATATCACTCAAAGTTATCATGTTCTGTAGAATACGGTTATGCAATATTATGATGTAACACTGCACTGTGAAGGTATAACGAAAAAATAACGAGATGTAAGTTCACTAATAGGAAAATTTGATCACTGTTAAACGAACATCATGAGTTTTTTTGGCAAGGGCATTTATAACAAAGTAAAACAGTTATCAATATTAAATAGTTGTTTAAAGGCAGACGTTTAATATGTTGCAGCAAAATAAACAAGGTTTTTCTGTTTTAATGTTCAGAGCAGATTGTTTAGATATGGACTCATCCAGATATTTCAGGTACTGATGTACTGACCACAAAAAGTCAGAATAAATTGTATTAATCAGTAAAAATATTTAATAATGATTTATTGATTTTTGACATGTTCAATCTGCAAAGTGACTCTGCAGCATGGAGTCAAATAAATTTCAAGTTGAATTTAAGTAACGTATTATATAGCTTCAGTGGGTGGTTTTCTTTCTGTTATGTATGAACGTTTGCCAAGTAACAATTTCACTTCATACTTATTCAAGTGAAGTTCAAAGTTTTTGTGCATTATTTATTTTCTTTGCAACAAAAAAATAAGAGAATCAAAACAAAAACAAACGGTTTATTCACAATTTCAGGATTTGTTGGAATGCAAAAGGCTGATTGTAGAAATCCTTGCGTTCTATGTACAATCTGTCATATCTTTGCAATGACGGATGTTACAAAGGACATAAGGATAAGAATGAAGGACGCTCAGAGATTTGCTGCCTGCATGTCGTTCAACCTAAAGAACAACTGTTAAACAGGGAACCCACAGAGAATACTTCAGTGTCTATCAGAGTGTGAACTTGGCGTTAATGCAGTTGAATAATAATAATAATAATTACATTCTAAAAACAGGATGATCATTTTAAAGCACCCTCTGATGCAACAGCACCTCTTATCCATTTTCCGACCCTTCATCAGAATCTTCTGGTGGACTGAAAGCAGTTTGGCTCATGTTTCGTTTTGTGTTGCAGATATAAGTCTGTTCGATGAACTGGGTAACTTGGGGGATGCAGATGAGCTGCTTGAAGCCCTCGAGAGCGGAAGCTATGTGAGTAAACTTTGTATGATGACGGTTGTCATGTTAGAGTTTCGTGGCTCATAACAGGAAAGACTCTTCCAGACGTAGACTGTGTAAGATCTTCAGGAGAAATAGCAAGAAGAAATATTAACAACATCTTCTGTCTCCAACTGTTTTATGTATCTGACTTGTACAAGTTTACGTCATTTTTTTTTGTTCCTCATCATACAGTTTGAATTATTTGAATATTTTTTTTGTTTGGGTTTTTCAGGCCAACGAAGGTCCAAATCTGGATTTTGACATTGATATTCCTCCGTGGAATGAAATTGATACAAGCAGCACCTGCACAGGTAAAAAAAAAAAAGCCAAAACCATTGACCATGTGTCACATTATGGCATAATTTATTGTATTAGATCAGAATATAATGAGTATGACGTACCAGACGGGACTCACTTCTGCAGAAATAAGCATGACACTATCATAATTTACTGAAGTTATCCAATCAGAATGTTTACCGATGGCGTGCTAACGTGGCAACCATCTCTCTTTACTTGTAGCTGTTTTATGATAAAAATAAAAAGAATGATGTTAAAACTTGAGGATATGCTGATTGCATTGACACATTTATGAGATTATGTGACCTGATTGTGTTTGTGTCCTTGTGCATCCAGATGGTGAAGTGAGTGTGGACTCTCTGTCACCTGCCCACACTCTGAGCTCTGTTCCCTCTCCCGCCTCAGTGGAAGCTCTGTCTCCCTCCTCTTTCCATGTGAGACACTTCCTTCAACTCTTCTCCCTCGCTCATTTTCTGCATTTGCATGAGATTTCCAATGCAAATATTCGCCCTTGTTGTAAGCTGCATTTACATACGTGCATGTCTCTGAATAACAGTGAGGAAAAAAAACACTCAAACGACAGCTGCTCTTTGGGGAGTGACACACACTCACTTGAGAAACTTATTAACAAAAGCCTTTAACGCCTTGTCTCGTTAATTATTAACTGTCAATCTAAGCGGCGTACCCGCCCATCGTTAGAAAAAGGTGCTGACAACTTTAGCCTCATTAGAATAATTTAGCGGGCAGATGTTATCACAGCGTGTCAAAACAAAGACAAGGGTTACATCCTAATACAGTCAACAGCCATTAAACTGCTAACAATCCCGACAATTCAAGGACACGTGTATCAGCTTTGAGATTTTGAATGTGGACAAGGACACTTGATATATTTCTGTCTAATGTTAGCACATGCATTACAGAAAGCCTAACTGTCTTCACAGACATCTGCTTATTGCTGATAGTAAACAAACGAATTTTTAATCACAGTATGGATCCTGAGTTAGATTTTTCTGTATCCAGGATGAGGCGATGTCCCCACAGTCGCAGCTCTCTCCAGTTTCAGTCAGCTCAGTGTCCAGTGGCTTTTCTGAAATCTCTCTCCCAGCCAAGAAGACTGTGAAGAGGACCACTCATGGAACACGAGGTGAGGGATTATCACGCCTCTTATTTAGGCATCATTGATGTTTTTACTGTTTCTAAGTCTGAATTTACAGGATCATGAAATTATAAAATAAAGTCTCATTATTATAAATTTAGATTCTTTAAAAAGTTATCCTAACTGTAAGTGCAAATATCCTCCCCTGAGAGAAGGATTTGTATTTAAATACTCATTGTTTTTTTTTTTTTTAATCTTACCCAAACACATCCCAGCAAAACCAGCTCAACTGGTCAAGAGGCCGATTCAAATTGGCCCAAAGGTTTCCATCCAACCCAAACCGCTGATTACAGCTGTGCCCTTGGCTCCAGCAGCTGCATCTCCACTGCAGGCTAAGACGATCTTCATCCAGCCCCTGCAGACCACTGTCCTGCCTGTGGTCAAACCAGCTCCGATCACCATCCAACCAGCCCCCCCTGCAGGTCAGATCTCACACTGCAGCACATTGAGCTGCTTTACATATCAGACAAGTGTTGTGGTGCAATTCGCATTAGCAGGAATCTCTTTTCCAAGAATTTTATTTATCATAATTCAGTGATAATATTATATTAATTGTCTATTATTACCAATAACATTCAATGGTGTTTGTACACTAAAGTGCAGTTTTAGACTTGGCCAGTAGATGGTGCTCCAATTCTGGTTTTTGTAGGACTTTGAACCTTCAGCTTTATTCTAGTCTACTTTGTAGCAAAATAGTTATTAGTTAGTGGCATATTTTGAAAACAAAATCTTTCTAAATTTGGCTAAGACTTGTAGAAATATTTTGGAGGCATATTCAGCCATCACAATCTTACAATCAGAAATGTTTGCTTTTAGAACCAGCATGTAAAGCATCCAAGTGCTGCTTCATATGTTGTGCCTTAAAGTCCGGATTGTTGTTCTTTTGTGGTTTAGCCTGCCTGTTGATGTGAGTTACACCAACAGTAACTAGGCCAGTATAAATACTTATGTCACTGTTCGGGATCCCAGTGGGTGGAGTATCTGTCCTCCATCAAAGAGCGTTTAAATTTGACCTTTGTTTTTGGCCTGATATTGTCTAAAAGGGCCGATGTCGAATACCCAAAAAATCCAAGTTCAAGTCCCCAGATGAAAATCAAATCAAGTCAAGTCTGGTCAGTATCTAGAGTCTTACTGATTTCAAACGTCTTTACCATTTCCTGCTGGGAAGCAGATCTTTATCCTGCAGAAAGATAAAAAAAAACAGAGATATATAATATTTATAGTCTGATCTCGTTCATAAAGTATTAGGAAACAGCTGTACTAAATGCTTTCTACTTTTGAATTTAACCTCATAAATAATTTTTACAGGTGGTTAGCATGGACACAAGACCCTTCTGGCATCTCAGATATTTCTCAGCGAATCTAACTAACACTTCTGCACTATTATCAGTGACGGGATTAAAGATCAGTGAGTCAGTTTGAGGAGTGGATATGGCACACACGTACTCTTAAGGACCAGGTTGAGGTTTTGATTTATTTCTCTCCGGGTCCTAAAATGTGAATAAGTGCATGTTTTTTCTGTTCAAGCATATAATTTACACACCTTTGAGTTTGGAATGTGAATGTTTAAGACCACAGGTCAAGATGGCAAACATCTTCTCCACCTGTACTTTAAACACATTAATCCCTGTTAATGTAGACCACCAACAGCAGGAAGGCTCTGTAGGAACTGGACTGGATCAAAACATAGGGTGAATGTTTTAAGCAACTTTAGGTGTAAAGTGATGATAAATAATCTGTTAGTCTTCAGCTTCTGACAGTTTCGACTCAGTTTAACTCACATATATAAGTGCGTACCAGTTTTACCTAAATGTTAGACCATACCCAGATGTACTCATAATCACAGTGTGCATTAATCAGTGTTTTTCATACTGTGAACAGATGATTATAGTATAATGCAAAGCTGTAATTAGAAAATGTGTATGTGCTGTGTGTTTCACTCAGGTCACCCTGTTGTGCTGTCTCAGCCGAGCCCGTTGCTGCAGATCCAGACGCCGCAGGCTGTCCCCGGCAGTGTGGTTTCCATGTCAACGCTCAGCCAGGACAAGCCCGTTCCTGTAGCTGCACCCCCACCCGCATTGGTTTCTGTCACACTTCGGACCCCTTCCTCAGATGAAGATGTGAGTTGGTTAACACTGAGACATCAGCACTCAGAGGATGGGTGGACATGTTTTTTTTTTTTTTTCAACAGTTAAAGACAAAAAGTTGATGCTGTATTTTCTGAGGATCTATAAATGATGTTACACATAAAAAATCTTTTTAAATTTAACATGAATTGGAGAAGACTGTCATGTACAGTATGTGAGATGTCGACCACCAATCGTTTCACATCTTTGTAAAATATTTTGTTTCAGCATGTGCATTTTGGAAATGCATATGGCTCCATTTAATATCACTGTGATTGATTTGCCCTCAGTGATGGAGTTTATCTCCCACCTTCCATTTTCCTGTCTGTCTCTTGGATGATTTCAGGTTTACAAGCTGGGTCAAAGGTCAATCTTTAAAGTCGCTGCCTTCCTGTCAGCGTGCCAATGAGCAATTTATTAAACTAAAACCTCTTCATTAGAATGGATATTGCTTCAGACATGGTGTGTACTTGCATGCGGCTGGACAATTACAGGTGTCCTGCTCAGACAGATGCACACAGTTACCTACTGTGTAACTATGATGTCGTGGTTGCTATGGTCACACTCTGACTGGATCCTGTCCAGTTTGGACTAACAACCATTTTTATTCTAGAATATAGATAGAATGTAGATTATAAATGGATTACGTGTGAATGGATTTATCTGCATCATTTGTAAATTGGATGCGGCTGATTAAATGAACACAAACACGTCTCTTAGTTTGATCAGATCATGTGAGATCTTGCGAGAGATCGTACTATTTTTCGAGCTTTGATCAAAACAGTCATGAAGTCATCATTTCTCAACATGAGATGATTTTAGTTAAAAACTCTGACACGAAAGGCAGCAAGTGATACTCTCTCTCAATGCATTAAAGGTCTTTATTTAAAGGTTGGTGTTTGTTTTTGTTTGTGCATTTTGTCTGAGAGTTGTTAAAATGAGTGAGCGCAACAGGTTTTCATTAGTGTAGATTTAAAAGGCGGCTTGTTGTGTGATTGTTTCACTAAAAGGTTATGAGACAGACACATGCATTGTCTCCCATCCTTCCCACTGGGTGTAAAGACGGCAAATACAACTGAGATTTGTAGAAAATCTCCAAGTGCAGGGTTAGCTACAGCAGAGACAGCTTCAGCTAACAGAACATTTAATTCAGTGCTGGTGTGTTTAGTTTATGATGCAGGTATGTGGTCTTTTTTTTTTGTGCTGGAAAGTTTTTCAGAATTTTTAATTTAAGACATGAGACCTGTTTTGTTTTTTTGTTTTTTGCTGTGCAGATTTAAATTCCATCCATCGCACAGCCACTTCCACTTTTATTGTTAAACGTCTGCTCCAGCACAGCAGTTTTCTGATCTTTGTCCTGTCTGACCTTTTCGTAAGTTGACAAAACACGTTGTTCCACCACCTCCTCTCTGCCATTCTGTTTTCATTGTCAGCAGGCCTTTTACATTCAGTTTCCCTCAAAGCATGCCAAGCTTTAAAACCAACACAAAGCTTCCAAAAATTGGTATAAAGTCAGATAAACCTAACATGATGATTGGTTTTCGTAATCTCCAGGAACTACATGTCGTGTCATGGAACATGACACATGTTTTTGCTTGTAATGTGTCCAGATTTTACCTTATTTTTATGGTATAAATGATTTAATGTCACAGTGTTTTGTTTTATTAGCCTGGGCAATTCTTCTTGAGGTTAACAATGTTGGAACTTGTCCAGACATTTTGGGTCTAAACGAGCTTTGAGACGCACATTTGTGCAGATTTGTGCCAGGTTGTGAAGGTGATGTCAAGAAATTCCAGCCTCCAGAGGCCAAAACAAACACACCCCTCTGCCATTTTTGAAGCCAATCAAGTCAATAAAGTTGACAATAGGTGATTAAAGGGGAGGGTCTCTTGCCACTTTAATGATTGGGGGTGGAGGGAAGTATTTTTTTATTAAGATTCTGCTACTTTTTATAAAAAAAAGTAATGAGAGGATCTTTAAAAATATTTTTTAAGATTAGAACAATCTGCTAAAAGATGTTGCAGACTTAGCAGGTTGTGATAGCAGCAGTGATTTCGGGGAAGGTTTATTCCCACTGTGAGAGTGTGTGGAAGCTGCGTGTGTGCCCACTGCAGCTGTGTTCACTCACCAAGGTTTGGTCTGACTGTTGAACTTGTAAAATAACTCTGAAATGATGACATGCACGCACCAGGTGTTGCTGCGAGTTGTGTCTTCAGTATGCCTTTGGGTCTCATTGTATTTTGGTCCATTTAAGCCTGGGCGTTTTAAATGGCTGCTAATGATTACATGCCTCGGACAGGTGTTGTGCCGGGCGAAGTCTTTTGTGACAGCTGTAAACAGCCATCAGGGGATTGGGTCAGCGTAGTGGCAGAGGCTTCTACACAACCAGGGATTTAACTGAGTGTGCACGACCCGTGTGTGTTTCTCTCAGCAGCACGGTCAAGTTTGATGCAAGTTGTTGTTCAACTCGTTTCACACTCTTGTTTCCTTTTTCCCTCTTCATCCATATTTATTTGTTGAAAAGCTGTTTGAGCAGCACACGATGATGTAATCAAACCCTAAACAACATTCCCACTTAGAGCTGCTCGTTTTTGCCATCTTCACTTATTTGTTGAATATTTCCACAGGAGCAGCTAAGAGCATCTATGTGGACTTTTCCCACCAACTCATAAACAGACACTTGAGCCAAAATAGGTTCTAACCTCTTCACTATTCAAAAGGTCTTTTAGTTTTGAGAAATGCCGCTCTGCGCTGCCATTTTTTTTATGCCCTCTGCCCCAAATTCTCCTCCTCAGACTCATTGTTGAGGCAATATGAGGGTCCCCTGCTCTCCACTCCTTGGTAACTGCGTACTTGTAATGTTCCCAGGCTTAGGGTAGTGGCACAGCTCCCAGTTTTGGGGCTGGGAGACGGAAGCGTTTCTCGGGAGACAGAACACAAATACAGCGATTCGAATAACTCAATCACCAGTGGGGTTATTAGGCCCAGGATAATCCAGACCTACTCTGAGGAGGGTGTTTGTATTTATAGAAGGGTTGTATGGTGGTGGTATTGAAGGTGTTTGGATATTCTTCTGCTGGTTGTGCTAATTTGCAAGCGGTCGTATAGTCGCATATTACATGCCGGACTTTGATTTCATTTCCTATATGGAGATAAAGTGAATTTGTCATCATTCATTAATTCATTTCCTGTTTACATTACACATTTCAACCGTCATGTAAATAAAGCTTAACAGAAAAATGCTGAAAATTGTCTGTTTATTTGGAGATTAGCTTTGTGTTTAGGACACTAATTGGAGCAGTTAGACTTGGTTATGGATGAACTCCAGCATCTAGACTTACATTTCATGAAAAAGGACCTCAGTGTTTATGTATCTTTGAAGCCAACCCGATCATTAAAGATGGACACACTCCATAAACACATCCTTCCTCGAGGTCAGAACCGAGGCATCACAAGCGACCTCTTGACCTCTTAGAAGTTTGCATCCTAAATGCTTTAAAGCAGGATATCAGGTGTGTTGTAGGACTTTCTGTGACAGAATTTGTTTGAGGTGCCTTTAGCTTGACGAGACATTTTCAACACCTCAGTTTCTTTTTTTTTTTTTTTTTTT
>SSNP01000004.1:6046164-6128793 GCA_006937955.1 Pachypanchax playfairii | reverse complement strand
TTTTTTTTTTTTTTTTCTGTTATGAACTGAAACATCAGACCAGACCCCCTTCTGCTCTAATAGCGCTCTTGATCTTTATCTCCTGCCTTTGGTTGTTTATTTTTAATGTAAACATCTTAAACGTCTGCACTTTCTACACCTCTTTTGTATATGTTTCCAGAGTTGCTTACAATATGCGGAACATGTCCAGACCATGTCATGAGATGTTGAAGCTCTTACGTTGGATAAGAAAAGTCATAAATATAGAGCTGGACATCCCTGTCCTATACAGACTGTGTAATGTTCCTTTGCATTTTAAAATGAACATATATCACTATTTAACTCGTAGTTTTTTTATGAGTAATAAATAAGCTTTTGTTATTTTATGTAGAGGAATGGAAATATAGTCAAACGTCATTCCATTGAGAGAAACCTGTAATCTACAGCTCAGCGAGGGATTCAGGGGGGTTTTCATTACTCATAATAACTAACTCCTGTTCTTCTTTGATGTGTTTTTACTAAATGAAGGATAATGTGCATAAATAATTAATTGATTCCGTTTTGTTTTGCATTCTCTCTCTAGTCAAAGTTGTTCCAGAGGCAGCAGCGCATGATAAAGAACCGGGAGTCAGCGTCTCTCTCTCGGAAAAAGAAGAAAGAGTACCTGCTCTCGCTGGAAGCTCGCCTGAAAGTGGCACTGTCCGAGAATGAGGCGCTCAAGTGCGAGAACTGTAACCTCAAGAGGCAGCTGGAGGGCCTCCTGAGTGAGGTGAGAGTCACTAACACGTCACTGCAACACAAAGGGCGCATGTGCAAAACTCTGCAGCGATTTTAAAAAGTGACAAGAATCAAGAAGATGTTGACAGAAACAGCTGCTTTTAATGGTTGATCCATATCTGCAGTTTGTAGATTTTGTTTAAAAGCGTTTCCACTCTTCTTCCTGCAGAACACGGTACTGAAGGCGACGGCCCCCAAGAGGAGAGCCGTGTGCCTGATGGTGGTCCTGGTGTTCCTGGTGCTTAATGTTGGACCAATGAGGTGAGTTTGGGACAGTGAATATCTGCATCTGGTCACGTCTCTGCATAGAAATGTGAATTAGTACCTGATGGCTGAAACTGAGGTCAAACCAAGTGAACACAGATGATGAAACAGTTGGGAATCCCCATGACTCATAGGGAGAATCTTTCTATAAGTGCATGAATCTTATTGCATTAATTCTTCAGAGAAAGTAGTACTAAGTCCAACTGAAAGTGACAATAATTAGTTTAGCTATGCCACATTCCTTCAGCTGGAACATCCCAGTGTTCTAATGATGCTGCCAGGCGAGTTTATAAGACTGTGAAGAAGATTCAAAACCTTCTGCTTTGTTCCAAAAGTCCACATTTGCCTTTCAGGAAAGAAACATGTCAAAAGTTTCTACTGTTTTTCTAACCTTTGCTTGTTTTAAAAACAAGTGTGACAAATTATAATTTGTAATATACAACCTCATTAGAGGAAAAAAGCTTGATTCCACCCAGCTAACAGATGGATGACTTGTGTAATTGCACGAACTAAACCTCAGCGTTTACCTCCAACAATAACAACAGATTTGGTGTTTTCATTGAACAAAAATGCTTGTTTTCTGTTGGGAATAGCTTTTTCCACAAAGATGTCAGCATCTACAGGCTGGGTCTGATGATCTGCTGGTGTTCCGTGCTGGGAAAATGTTTTTTCAACTTTTTGTTTTTTGTTTTTTAGCTCAAGCATGAATACATTTCTTGAAACCCAGAAATGAGTTTGCTCTTGTGATGTTAAATGTAGTGTGAGTAGCTGAAGTCTGTGCGTTTCCATCTGCTTGCATCATTTTTTTTACTAGCTGTTATTTAGAAAGTAGAATATGCATATGTCCACCTTGTGGTTAGATCTCAGCATCTCTGTGTGCTGCTGAATGTGCAGACAAAATCAAACTTTCTGTCTTTCCAGAATATTTTGGCCAGTAAAGATATGCGTCATTAAAGTCATTTTCCTTTGTTCCAGCAGGAGTGACCTGATTTTTACCATCTGTGTGATCAGTCTGTTTCAGGGTGGCTCCAACTCCAACCTTGAGGTCGCTCCAGTGCAGCACAGTGGCAGACATCTGTTGGGCTTCTCAGAAAAGACAGAATCTGATGTGGCGACGGATCCCCAGCCCAACGGCGGACCATCTGAAATGCCAAACGGGTACTGAGCCAAACCACACCGATCACATCAGAGTGTTTACTGACTATGCTTCTAACCCAGGATGCACCTGTTCTAGTGCTCAGTCTCATTTCAACACATGTAAACATGCTCAGCAGCTGATTACCAATTTTGTCCAAACGTCTGGTCTTTTGAATGACTGCAGGCCTCTTGACTACACGGCCAGTGTGTGTGTAGTTTGAGTAACAAGGTGGAAAACTAAGACCAGGCCTTGTTTGACATTAATCTTCACACTGTGAGTCTAGTTTTACAGGGTTTCGATCTCTGTCATTCTTGTTTTAAACACCTTCAAGGCCCAGCAGTGACATTTGAAAATTACATAAATAACATTCCTGTATGGGACATTACCTGAACCCATATGTCGTGAAAAATGTTCTACAAGGTGGTCAGATGATTTAAATGTCTCCACAGCGTTACCGGCCATTGTTGTGTGTTAGATCTCAGTGTAGGGTATGTCACATGTTAATGCAAACCATTCATCATTTGGATCAGGTTTCCCAGCTGCAGTTAACCAGCGCGAGCAGGAAGGAACACATTAGCCTTTACAAAAAGGGTGACGGCACCAAACGCATGATTTGGGGGAGAGAAATGCAACTTAAGTTAGAGTCCCCCTGAACAGGAAGGTGTGTGCTGGTGGGATAAATGGGCCCCTCAGTTAAATCTATGATCAGGCCTCAGGGGTTTGACATGTTGTCTCCTGGAACTATTTCCAGGGCATTTAGAGACGAGAACAGTTGGCTCACATCATGGAGGCCCAGGGGAAGGATTATGTTAGTGGTCGATGTTTTTTTTTTTTTTCTTAACATTCTACCTTTCAAGTGGGCACTGACTGTAGACAAGCTACATCAGCACCTCATGCAACTTCATTATTCACTTTTAAAGAGGTTTTTCAGGTGATATTAAAGTCAAAGAAGGTCAGTTATATCATGACTATATACAGGGTTTAAGCAGCCTGTCTGTCATGCAGGTTGGAGTTTCTGTGCATAAACTAGGTTCAATAATAAAAACTTTCATCTCTGCTAAAAGCAAACGTTTGGTGCAGTCTGTTGGTTTCTCGTTAAATATATGTAATTTTTATTTGTTCTCTTTGTGTGTTTTAGTTCTGAGGATAAGGCCCTGATGGTTGTGAAAAGTCCCCACTTTCTCAGACCGCCTCCCCCCTGCCAGCCTTCTGTAAACAGAACCAAGTGCATTGAGTAAGTAAATGAAATGTTTATGTGCCTTGCAGCAATCTGGGCTTTCCCACTCAATTCTTACTCAGAAATATAAATAATAATAATAATAATCATACACTTTATGAACTTGGCAGGTTGGCCCATGAGTTAAGGGGTTGGGTCCACCGTCATGAGGTGCAGCAGACCAAATCCAGGCGCATGAGCAACAACAACCTCAAACCCAGCAGACCCTTCCCGGTAAAACTCGTCAGCATGCTGCTGAAACAGGGATTTACTCATCCACTAAGCTTTAGGGAGAAATAATCCCATATTGTTAGAAATATCATCTCGTCATTTGTTTTGGCTATTCAGATCTTTTCATCTCTCCTCACACTTTTCTTGTTTTTTTTTGCTTCTTATTTTGGAGCCTGACTTTAATCCCTGAGAAAGTAAACACAACACTTTTGTTGGATTTGTGGCCCCTGCTCTTTTTTTAATGGCTTCTTTGTTTTCCAGTCTGTCATATCGAGTGTAGTCCACACACAGCTGCCCAATTACTGTTCTCATTCTTCATCCTACTAAAAACAAAACAGGTAGATGTGTTAACCTCCCACGTCTAACCTTCAAACTTCACACCAGTAGAAATCAGTTCATTTCACCATCACATGGTGGATGTTAAAGTTTTATGAATTTAAATTTGTTCCTTCTGTTAAGAACACATGGGAGTCTTATAACAGTTATTCATGGAAGAGTTTTGAACAGAGTTTACAGTTATTTTTTAGAATAATTATGTGATATAAATAGATGAAATTGGGGTTAATTCTGACTATTTTTCCAGCAGAAAACAGAGAATGAAGAGTCTGACAGTGCCCAGATTGTGACAGTCCAATATACAGAAACTCCTGAGGAGAGGTGAGTAAAAGCTGTCAGACTCACACTCATAAATAATCGTATTTCTCAGGTTTTATGTTCTGTTTTTATACAGACGAGCAGGTTTTGAGCAGTGTTTTTGCTGCTGCACTTCCTGGTGTAGCTTTGAAGCCAATTGGTTCCTTTAGATTTATAATAAGAAAACATTTGCTATTCATGCCTTGTTTTACTTTTCACAGTGACTAATTTTATTCTGGAGTGGTTTTGAAGAATGAGTTTTGCTCACAGCTTCGGAGGTTTGGCAGTCAGGAAGAACTTTTTCTGCTCTGTAACGTTCAGCTAAATGAGTCAACTTTCTTTCTGTTTATGTCTCTCTATAAAATGTCTAAATCTACAAGGTATAAAAAAGAGAACCACTCTATAAATTATTCAGAAACTGTAGCTTGGAATTAAAACTTCAGCTTATTCATTGTTTGATTGTTTGATATGATCAAATAACACTGAGTGGCCAAATGTAACATACTATCAGCATGTAATTAGTGGTGCACGTAGCTGATCAGTTAAATACATATTATTTCGTTACTGTTGTTGGTTTTGTTTGTGATTTTATTGTATTTTTTTAAATATTTCTCTGCATCTCTGTTGTTTTTCAGCGGGTCTCCAGGCAGTGAGCTGCAGGTTTATTACGCTCCTCAGCACATCTACACCGACTTCTTCGATGAGCTCAATCGTCGTCCCGACACTTTCTATGTGGTGTCGTTTCGTAGGGTGAGTTCAAACCCGGCTCCTCCGACAGCGAGCTCTCACACAGTCTGGCTGAGTTTTAAAATCGATGGAAATAAATCAAACTTTGGTGGAAATTTTCCAACCTCTACAGTTTTAGTCCGTTCTGGTCACGGTTTCACAGTTTCTCCATCATGGTTGTTAAAAATGAGAAATGGATTGTGTTAAATTTTGAATGATAGTCCAATCCTGGGGGGTTTGCCATTAGTCATTCGTAATATTAGTAGTTTATTTTATTTTATTTTTCAGTTGAATGAGAGAATTTGAAGCATGTGGTCAAACATCACTTTTCTTTACTAAGCAAGCAGCGAAGGATTTCAGTTGCCAAGGCGACAGTAAACATGATGGTAACACTGAAACAATTTAATCAGTTGCAGCTTTGAGTTGCAAAATTTCTCTAAACTTGAAGCGACTTCCAACTTTCAGACAGAAGGATTTTACTTTTGATTGAATATTAAATAGGAATCAGTTAAATCAGTTTCTTTAATTTGTTGATTACAGCTGTTTTTTTTTGTTTTTTTTTTTCAAAAGAGTTTCAAAGTTTTATGAGATCATTTTGCAACAGTAAAATAAATAAAGACGTTATTGCTCTTAATGCTTTAAAACACTTAGTAAAAAAACAACAATGTCTTTATGTGAGCTGTCGTTGTTTAACAGACTTAAAACCAGATGAAAATCATGCTGAAACCAGCTGATTACCGTCATTTCTGGACAAAAATTCACTACTTATTACACATGATTGGAACCCTAAATATTAAATATTGATGTGGCTAATTTATGGATTTTTACAGAATAATGAGTTTCATGTTGCCAAAATATTTAGCCTCGTCAGATCAGACCAATCAAAGGACAAATGAAACTGACAATGCACACGATGCAGCGTTCCAATTAAAGGCGATTGGTCGGATCAGTTTCTTTGACCAGTCTTGTTACAGAGAAGTTAGAAAAATCTTTCTGTGTAAATGTCTCACGTTACAATGTCGACACCTGCAGCTTATAGACAGGTGTGGGTTTAAATGTACAAGTCTTGTGGTCAGTGCAGCTTATATTAAGGTGCACTTGATAGTCTGAAAAGTACGGTACTAATGAACCTAACTAATGAAAGTTAATAATCCTCAAGCAAATGCTTTAGTTTGTTTCTTAGTTCTTTTTACACAAATTAGTTTTCGTTTATCATCTTTTTATTAATTTGTTTGTCTTTTTATTTGTTTTTTAGGAATTAAAAAAATTGACTTGAGTAGAAAAAATTGACAGAAAGTCTTAAAAAAGACTTATTAAACTATATCGTTACTTTTTCATTCAGTTTATTTACTTTTGTTTTGTTTCCTCGGTTTCTGTTCGGAGGCTTTTGTTTTGTTCTTTTCCTCATGATGTTATTACAGAACTGCCAAAGCTCTGAATTAAACTTAGAATTTGTTTAGATTAAGCTAATCATCACCCAGAGCTGACTTTTGTCCCTGGAGGTGAAAACGTTCAGCCGTACATCGAGGCTTGTTCGGGCCACGAGCAGCATTTTTGTGTTAAGGTTGAGTTAGATAAATAATCACGTTTGGGTCAAGGTCACTTCAGGTCATCAGCTTTACCACCTGCACGTCTGTTTAGATGTGAAATGAGGTGATGCAATGGAAAAACAAAAGTCTGAGAAATCTCTTGTCATTTGCAGTTTTGCAGCACTTCTCTTGTTGTTTTTGGGACTTTATGTTAATGTGCGCTGAGATGAGATGGTGGAAACTCTGCCAGCTTTCACTGAGTCAGTACGGTTCAAGGAAATGTCCTCTGTTGTCATGGGAGTTGCAGTGCAGCTTGTGCATATTTTCATCTAATTTGAAGGTTAGTCAGTGATCTGATGTTGAGCAGTGATGTGACCAGTGTTTTCCTCTGACCTCCTCCGTCACTGACACCGGCTCGTTTCTACATTCTACTGCTTGCGTTGGCTCACAGCTCGTCTTTTGTGTAACACGAGTATGAGCAAATACAACATTAAGAAATGAGACTGCATGTAAGTGCTGTTTGGATATAAAGGTAGCACTTCTCTTGACTGTAGCTACTCTCCACTTAAACAGTTAATCTGTAACGATTTCAGCTTTAAAAGCCCGTCTGAATCACCAGTTGTATAATCACTGAAACTGTTTCTAACTTCAGGGGTCTGAGGAGGTCTTTTCAAACTCTGCCGATTATGGACAGAAAACAAAAACATCATGTTTGTATTTAACTGAGTTAGTCGTTTCCTCATCTACAATCATTTTATTCAGTTTTCCTGAGAGGAAAATGGTGAGAAAAAAATATGTTACCCAGTGATCTTTTATCTTATTCTCTTACTTTTTACTTGAATCGAGTCTTTGATTCACCTTTTCACTTACTTGTAGGTTTTATTTCAGATATAGTGAAGTATATTTGTTTTTTGATGTGGACACTCCTGCAGGATCTACAGTATATAGAATCTGGAAACAGACTCATTTTTCTATCTTAGTAAAAAGCAGCTTTGGGTTGATCAACTTAATTGGTCTGTTTAGATTTAATTGTTTTACAATAGATTTTTTTTGGCAACATGACTTCATCATTGCTGATGATTCATGGTCAAAATACACAAACTGATTTTAAATTTTACTTCCAACTGCGTTGCATTTTCCTCTCCATGACCTTCTCTTTCTTTGTTCCCAGGATCATCTTTTACTTCCTGCCACTAACCACAACAAAGGAAGTCGACCCAAGATGTCTGTCGTGTTGCCAGCCATGAACATTAATGGTAAGTGCTGCTGCACAGACGCGGTGCTTGGAGAGCCTGATCACAGGACAGAAAAGCTGGAAACAGATTCAGAAACACGTCTCTCTGCTGGAATTCATTACTTGTTAAATATATTTTTATAAGAAATTAAAAAAAACCTTTAGTATTAAGCAAATTTTTAAACTCATTTAGTTTGTTTTCCAAATATACTGGAGTTAAAACTCATTTTGAGTGATGTGTTAATTTGTTTAAGTGTTGATTTTTTGTGTTTCATACAAAAAAAGTCAAACATTTGGGCCCATTAATATTCAGTGAACATACAGATCAAAACTTTCAAGCTTTTCTGTTTTACTTTCTGCACAAGGAGCTTCCTGACATCTGGTGTCTTGTCACCAGATGATCTTCACTTCCCCCCTCTGAGCCATTGAGCTCTCGTCCTTCAGCTTCTGATTAGACTCTGTTATATTTAGAAAAGTATCTAAAATGCATCCAAACAAATCTCATCCAGCAGTTTTCAGATTTCCACGTCTAGTTTGAAACTACAGGCAGAAAATAAATGAAACTAATACAAAGTCTTTCATCTGAGTTTCAACTCTGAGTTTAGCGGCGCCTTTGTGACAAAGTTGTGATCATTCCTTTGATCTGACAACCTGCTGTGTTAACTCTTAGACTTACAACTAATGGCGTTGCGCCAGTGAAGAGATGTGACTCTACTTTCAGACTATATTTGGATCCACTTTACATCTCAGTGATGAGATGCTGATTCTCTTGTACTTGCTGTTCACGGCTTGTCTGTGTTGGTGGGGATCTGGTTTGATTTTTTTGGGGGGGGTTTGCTTCCCTCAGCCCATTTGACTAGCAGCCGTCCGTTTATTTAACCACCTGCCTCCGAAGGGAAACCAGCAAGGCACATTCTGAACGCCTGATGAGCAAACGCCTTTGACTTTCTTCCGTTGATTTGCCGCCACGAGGCTCCTTCCTGAGTCATTAAAAGACACATGAACACATGTTTGTAATTTCAATGAGCTCATCTGAAGTTTTCTCGATGGCCTTTCAGATCTGCTGGATCGTCAGTAGAGCAATCCAGAGTCACGTCATTCGAGGTGTCAGTGGAAAGAGAACATCGAATACTCCGATTTTCACTAAGTAAAACAA
The DNA here is from genome assembly GCA_006937955.1 of Pachypanchax playfairii. Taxonomy (NCBI): domain Eukaryota; kingdom Metazoa; phylum Chordata; class Actinopteri; order Cyprinodontiformes; family Aplocheilidae; genus Pachypanchax; species Pachypanchax playfairii. The sequence goes on along the minus strand of SSNP01000004.1, from coordinate 6,119,910 downwards.
ACTGAGAGAGATTGTGTGTTTCCAGCCTGTTAGTTAGTTTCTGCTGCTTCTCTGAAAGATAAAGGTGTCTTGTTCTTCTTTTGTCTCCCTGTTTGTCTCTGGCAAGACACCAGCAACAGTTTTGATTAGTATTTGGGGGGAAAAACCAAAACTGAGGAGGATGTTAGTGGAATATGATCCTCTTACTCAGCAGGAAAGAGATTTAGTTGTTAATCTTATCCTGGGAGAGAGTGTTGGATACATGTCTTCTTTTCCCTGTTGGATAAAGACTGATCAAGGTAAACATTGTTCTTGGTTCGTCTTGTCGGGGAGGAATGTTGAGGTCCGTGTCGGTCACATGACCCACTGAAATGGCAGTAAATACTTTAATACAAGATCTCATTTACTGCTGATATTTAAAACTAAACAAAGATAGTGAAAACAAGTTGGTATAAGCTGAAAACACACAGCAGTCCCTCCTTTTCACACTTAACGCCACACCTGTCACTCAGGTGACACGCTTCAAGTAGCATATTTGATGACTTTATTTCAGACTTTGATGTGTTCAAGTGAAAATGGACATATTTATCTGGGCAGCATCCTTTAGAAAAATCCTCACAGTCTTTAAGGAGCATGATTGTTCCACGCTGGACGATAATTCTTTCCAGCTCCCCCGTCGGTGCTCTCCTGTAGGAATTCCTTTGTTTTACAGCCTTTAAATGGTTTTCATCTGGAGGAGGAGGATTGACTCTGCTAATCTGAAGTGATGGTCTCGGCCAATAACTGAACTGTAACGTTTGAGACTTGGACGTATGTTTCAGACTTTAGTTCACGGGTTTTGTTGATTTGCTCTGAGAATTCTTCAGCTCCGTCCTTACAAGGACCAAAGCTTGTGTTTATTTAATGATCTAAGTAGAAGGGACCTTTTGGACGGGAATGGAGGAGAGGAATGTTTGAGGAATGACATCATGTACAGGTGGATCGACTCAGAACGCAAACATCTATTTTTACTAATGTGATTATACATGCGTAAACAGGGAATTCAGTACATGTTAAACAGTTTTCATTCATACTTAACATGATGTTTATATTGGCAGTAGAATTTTTGGTTGATTTTAAGGTTTTTCCTGATGGTTCTGTGTTGCTTAAGGCCTCTTGTACACAGGATTTCAAGTCTTGGGGATGAAACAGTTACTAGTAACATCTACGGTAGTATTACCATGACCGTGGTATTAAAAGCTATAAGTAAGATTGTGATGAGCCACCAGACGCGAGGAGAACGTGCTGAAAGACAGCTGATGATCAAACAACTCATCTCCACCAAACACAGCTAACCCAGGGTTATGAGGGCTTATATAGAACTGATAATATTGTAATATAGTATAAAATCTTTGAGTCCATCTGCCATCTATAAGAAATAAATTCCTTTTAAAGACCCTTCAAAATAAGAGCCCTTTACAAATGCACGGTGTTCTGAACCTAAGACACTCTCCTACCATTTGCAGCAGCACATGCACACATCCACATCAGCAGCGTGATCCTTCCACGTACACTTGTGCTGACACAGTCCTGCACTGACACAACTCCTCTGAACAGAGTCAGGATGCAGCTACATCCTAGAAGATCATGCAACGTGTTCGGGTGCTCGCTTAAAACCCTCATCACGCTCTATCATATGGTGGTGACTCCACTGAATTCTTAACGCGCCTGAAGACCTCGCCTGCAAAGGCCATCCACATTCTGGCTGATTTTTATCCAAAAGGCTCCAAAGAAAAAAGCAGCAAGTTGTGATTAAATTCCAGCCCGGCCAGACCACTTGCTGATGGATCGTGCATTCTAATTTTTGCTGGCATGTATATAAAACGAAGAAGCTGGAGACCAGAGTTTGTCAGCAGATTGTCACATCTTGGATCTGATTGTACTTGTTGATGACTTGCTTCCTTATAAGGGGGGGATGAATGTAACCCCAGAAATTGTTCCATTTTCTGAGGCTCTCTCTCTCTCAGGTTTCCTGATGCACTGATGCATTGTTGCTGAACATTAGGCCTCTTATCAGCATACAGCAGCTTACTGTGTGACTGAAACTCTCTGGAACGTTTCCATATGGCACAAATAAGTAGCAGTAATAAGGCCACGGACAGTTAGAAGACAGATTTGGCAGCTGCTTCAAAGAGTTTCAGTTGGAGGGTGGACCGTGTGCTTGTGTGTCTCATTTCTCACTGTTCAGGTTTCTCAAGAAGTTAACGATCAGATTCTTAGAGAAAGCAGGAAACGAAATTTGGATGTTTGAAGTCTGGTCTATGGAAAAAGATGTCCTGCATTACATTGAGATGATTGCACAACAAATTACATTAAAGAGTTACAGAGCTAGACGTTTATTTTCAACTCTGTTGACGATCAGCTGTGCTCTGTTTACTGTGGTGCAACTTACACATGATCAGAAGCAAAGGCTGAGACTTTTCACCTAATACTTTTCCCATCCGTGGAATCCTCCTGCAGACGACGCTATCATATGGTGCAAGGTGATGTCTTGCACATGTGTCTGGAACAAAAGGTTGAAGCTTTGAGCAGCAGCTGGGCATTTGAAAAAACGCCTACAGATCCATTTCTGGGTCATAAGAGTTCGCTGAAACTGGGACCTTCCAGCGTCTTTCAGTCACTACAGTTTTCTAGTGAAGGATTTTGTAAGAGTGTCCACTTGAAAGGATGTTATTTTCAGAGGCTGGAAGTTTGACTGTGGTCTGAATTTCTCATAAGAAAGCCGGAGTAATTACTTGTTTGTAGGTTAAGACGACTCTGAGAACATGTGATAACAACCTGTGTCCAATCTGTGGTTGGAGCTTTACTCAAACACAATGGCTCGACTCATGCACACAGATTACTTTCAGTCTTGCCTGAGTTTCACTGAACAAAGCTAGAGAGATCCTGAGTCATCAGCACTCAAGTCTCCCTCCCTCCCAGTTTTTGGTCAGACTTTTCTCATTTTCTTTTCACATTTGCATGTCCTGCTCTTGTTTAGAGTTGTTTTTGTTTTTCTCCATGATGGTGAAATCTGGTTTCTGACTCACCTCTGGGCTGCATCTGTTTCAGTACTTTTTACCCACCCAGAATGCAGCTTCTTATTTTCTGTCTTCCTACATCGTGTTTGAGGAAAAACTTTACAGTAACACTGATGAAAGATGAAAACTGTTCAGCTGACTTTCCTCTTCCCTTCTCGTCAATGCAGACAGCATCATCAAGGACGAGGAGTTCGAGGTGATGATGCAGATCGACTGCGAGGTTACAGACACCAGGATCCTCCATATCAGATCCTCAAGCATCCCACCTTTACTGAAGGTCAACCACACAGGCAGGGTTTATCAGCGCTCACCGACCGACAGCAAGGCTGCGCCTCCTGTTGGTGTGTTAATGGGGTCTGCGTGAGATCACCATGGTAACCTGTCCTCATCAAAACCCACGAAGGGAAACGTGAGATGAGACATCCATGAGCTCATTTTGGATTGATGAAGAATATTATAACTCTGGTGAGATCCCTGTGTGACTGGAGTGATTGTGTTGTAGAACTAAAGTCCTTAAAATACCAAAAAAATACCCTGACTGTCCGCACTGCTGAGCCTCATTTTAGATCAGGGCTAGTATCTGTTGAAAATTTGTTATAGAATCAGATCAGAGGCTGGTTCCTTGTGACTTCCTCCTAAAATCGTGTAAAAATACTAATTTAACTGCAGGGAGCCGAACATTGAACCCTGAGTCACTCCATCGCAACAAAAGTACTTTAACTCCTTCCAGCTTCCATCTGTCAGCTTTAATAACTGATAAAAACAGTAAAATATTATTGATGTTTTATTTTTATTGTAAAAGGACTATAATCTTTTTTTCCTCACATAAAACCCTGCTGATTTTTTTTTTTTTTTCTCGTGTTTTATAAAACAAGAATCTCAGGAAGTCGGCGGTCCGAGCTTAATGAAACGATTCCATGTGCTCCGTTTGCAGCACTTTATTAAATAAATTCAGTTTTTAATTTTGGGTCAGATATTGATTCTGTGCATATTTATTTCATAAATTTCCTGTTGCGGATTGTCTCTGTGGTGAAATGCAAATCACTCAGTTTTGTGTGTTTGTCAACTTTTTCTTTTGTTTTTGCTACTTTGTGGGAAAGTATTCTAATCGACAACAAAAACTTGAGGAAAATATTCTGTGAAAGAAAACGGTATATGGTGGAAAAAAAACTATATATGTTAGTATATATTAGTACATACAATTTTTACTCTTTGTACTGGATTAGCAGAAACATTTTGATCATGAAAATATTTTCATTTTTTTCTATCAAACATTTATTTAAAATGTGCAGCAGGTCAGTTTGGTTTAAAATGCCTTATTTTTGTGTATTTTTTCTACCTTTTAACTGAACATTAAATAACTTTGATGTGATTAGAAGGAACTAGTAACTTTGTTTCCTGTTCAAGGCCAGTTTTTACGTGCTGATAGAACAACGAAGTTTGTTTTAATTGGAAAAAATTCCCCTAAAAATCATGTCAGACAGATTTAGTTGTTTGTGGCTAGACTCGAATGTGTTTTTAGTTTTTCTTTTAAAGCTCATACCAGTAAAAAATGTAGATACACCCACAGAATATAATAAGAATTTGTGAAGTTTTTGACTTAAAATGTTCTTTTATGTGTTTTAAACCAAAATAAAAACACTGGATTTTCTTTAAACGTACCTGTTTTTAACTCTGGGTCTGTCGGTGTAATTCTCATTATTATCCTTTTTCTTTGTGTTACAGCTTGAATGTTCCTGATGGTTTCTCCCACAGTGACTCAGTTTTAATCCGGTTACTACGCACTAAATTACAGCTTTTAACATTCCTTCTTTTTATGTCTGTGTTTGTTTGTTTATTTCTCATTATTTCCTGCAATTTTTCAGTTAAGCGACTCTTCCAAACCGCAATTAAAGCTACTTTTACACCCTTTTCTCTGGGGAAAACAAAGTCCTTCATTTCAATATTATTTCCGAGCTTTATTTCAAACAGCCTGATTACGGAGGGAGACGTTTTCAGAAAGCAAAAGACCTGCAGCTTATCATGGAAAAGAAAAATACATGAATAAAACAGAAACATGAGATTTGTCCTTAAGAATTTCTGAGTTCTGTTTTTCTTAAACAAGTCGCAGACCTGCTCAGATACTCCTAATGTGTTCTGATCCAACAACGATCGGTTATTTTAAGAGCATATTTAGGTACAAATTCAACTAAAATGGATTATAAATGTACATTTGGCTCCATCTGTTTCCATACTGAAGACCATGTGGACTGATCTACAATCCATTTAAATCATTCCATGTTAAAGGACCCCTCAGGTCCTCTCTAAGGGTCTACATAAGCAAACGTAATGTTGTATGTGACCTGGTGTCCGTTGTCCCACGCGTACAAAACACCCTCCTTAGGGTTGTAGTCAATCTGCGTGGTGTAGGTGTAGTTGTTGATGAAAGGCATTCTGGGAATCATTTGAGTGTTCGTGTGCGTGTCGAAGGCATATTCCAGGTTGGCGTCCCTTCGGTTGTAGCTGTCAACGGCGTACAGGACGCCACACACCACGAAACAGTTCCCAAAATAGTTCCGCCTGAGGCCCGTTCTCCAGGTGGTCTCCCTCTGCATGCTGAGGTCTGACGGGTTGAGGCGACTCAGAACCACCACTTCCTGCAGGAAGCCCTCGTCATCCAGCGCCGGGTAGATGATCCACAGGCCGCTCTCGTCCACGGCGAGGTCGATGTCTGAGTGGCTGCGCCACTCCCACGGCGAGGACGACTCCTCGAACAGGGCGTCGTGCAGCATGGTCCAGGCAGACACGTAACGCTGCTGAAGGTCAAACTTGATGATGTCACGGGAGAAGGCCCGGTTGTAGTAGAAGGCCCCGCCGTAGACCACGTGGCCTGTACCGATCCAGTTGTAAGGAAGCTTGTAAGAGTTGGTGAAACGACCTTAAAAAAAAGATTGATTCATTTCAAAAATGTGCTGAAAAGTTCTAAGAAAATAAAAACACAACAAACTCTTACCCTGTTTAAAAACCTCCAGACTGTAGAACTCCAGGAGGTTGTTCCCATAGTAGAAGTCTGTGACGTAGATTTTGTCCTCAGCAGATTTTGGATCCTTCATCCAGGCTCCCTCCATCCTGCCGTAGGTGTTGTGGGTGACTGGTTCAGAGATACCTGCCAGAGTGTCCTTACACTCCCCTGAGGAGATCCAGAGAGGAATCAGGAGGTTAAATCTCACCCAGATCAAAGCCAAGGAATGTGAAAATAATTTAAGGCTTTTCTTTTAACTGGCTTGAATCAGATAAAAGCTCAGGCTGGCATGATGAAGTTTCAGGAATTTACTGAAAAAAAACCCTTTTTTCTTCTCTACACGAGGAACATCAAGTCAGTTCTAATCACAAGTATTACTCTAAGCCAGGTTAGTGATGGACGCAGGTGGGAAATGATTTACCAGTTTTCCGTGCGGTTGGTTCTTCCTGCCTTTGCATCGGCTCGCCAGCATCCACAATTCCTCCTCCTTCTTCTTCTTCTTCTTCCCAGCTAATTTTGTACTTCTTTTTGACTTGAGCAGCTTGTTTGGTTGTTGTGGCTTTAGTGGAAGTCGCTGCAGATGTGGAAACAGGCAGACTGGTGTCATGAGGCAGGGTGGAACTTGAAACACGAGTGGACTTGTTCTCCTCGCGTGGCGTTGTGGCATCGGCACGTGTGGGGATGAGAAACGTGGGATCTGTTGGAGCTGAAGATGGACTACTGGCGGACGGAGCTTCTGCTCTGGAGTTTAGTCTTTGTGAGCTGGGGTTAGCTGCTGTGTTGGCGTATGTGGTTTCCATGGATGAATACTCGGGGGTTACCGTGGTGTTGTGAGACGTTTGGGGTTTTTCCTCTGGAGGGACACTCGCTGGTTCAGCTGTTACAGGACGAGCTGTTTGAAGCTCTGCGTCCGTGTTCCTGTGTGCATCTGCTGCTCTCTTTGATCCAAACGACACCTTTTCCATGTCGGATGTGTCACGTTGTGCATCTGCAGTCACATCAGCTGACTCGGATCCAGAGTCACTGATTATCTCGTTGTGAGTCTCCGAGATCAGCTCGGATTCTGGTGGTTTCTTCGAATGGCTGCTCTTCTTGGTCTTTGCAAGACTCGTTTTCTTGGGTCGAAAAGATCTAGGTCCCACTCTCGTCCTGGGTCGAGGGGCTCGGTGTAGGAGGAGATTCTCTTCCATAAAGAGGTTAACTGGACCGTCGCCGCTGAATCTATCGTATTCGAAAACTAAAAACAGAAAAGGAGGCGAGTCAGTAAAGTACAAGCAGGAATGTGAGTGTTTATTACTTCAGTTAGTGTGACAGACAGTTCTAATGGAGTGATAATCCTCTGACAGTGTTACTTAATGTTCTACAATCCCTGGAGAACATACAGAGATCTGTCATTCCTAACTCATCTGTCTGGTAAAGGTGACGGCTGGTTTACACTCACAGTTCTCTCCCGGCTCTCCGTCGTCTGCCACCATGGGATCAGGCTCAGATTTGTAAAAAGTCATTCCTCTGATGATCATTCCACTGGGTCCGGTCTTCAGCACCTCTACGTTTTCCATGTTACCAGCTGTCACCCGAGGCCGGACCTCGCTGGTCTGATCTGAACCATTCGTCTGCAGGATGGGGGGATTTTCCACTATAAACTTCGCCTCATATGTTTCCTGTTGATGATAAAAATGATCTACATGTGACAAAATGCTTCATTCTGTGTTTAGGAAGGACCGGACTGAAAAACCATCATGCAGAGAGAAGCTCAACGCCGTCACTCTTACTTCTGGGTTTTGATACGCTGCAGCGCTGCTGATGCTGACATCACCGAGTCTCCTGTTGTCTGGAGGAGGAGGAGGTGAGCTCTCGGTCTGAACGGGAGGACTTTCCTGAGGCTTCACTTCCTCCACAGTGTGAGCTGGAGACACAACCTTCATCAAAATAAAGACAAATGAAGATATAAACAGAAAAATGTTGAGGATTTTGAGGGAAATCAGCTCCAGTTATAAAATGCACGAGTCTTTTACTGCAGATATTTTACATAATGAAAAAAACTGCAAATTTATAGATGAGCTTTGTTTACTTTGACAACAACAAAAGGCCATAAAACCTAAAAAAGTTTGATGGTTCATCACAATGTTAAATAAATCTCATATCTGATTCTATTCCTGTTAACTCATTCTAATTAAATTCCCTGCTGATTCTAAACTTTTTGAACTTTTCTTTTATGACAGTGAGATCCTTCCCTCTGTGATAATCTGAATTATTTCTGGAAGTTAGATTCATGGAACCCCTCTGTTCACGTTCAGTGCAGCTGTTGGGGTTTTGATTTAGTTGGTGACGGCACAATCCCAGCTGTTCCTATCGAAACAGAGCTGTCATCACCAGCTGTAATACGGCTGCTCCTTCTCGCCTAAATTATCCTGAAAGAGAAGTTTCTTGTTTTTTACATGACAGAGCTCCTGCACACGTCTATTTAAATCTAAATCCTGTCCTAAAGTCTTTAACTCAGTCCAGAAGCCAACAGTTTAAATAAACCACCAAAAATCACTCAGTGTGTTAGTTGTTGGTTGTTTGAGATGCTGCTTGTACCTTTTCGATGTGATCCACACGCTTCAGGAGCTTATTGGTGAGGGAGTGCAGCTTGAGTAGATCCATCCCATAGAAGGAACCCTCCAGGAGTTCAAGTATGGTGGACAGCTGCAACGACCAAGTAGACCCGGTCAAAAGAGACATGCAGTGAGTAAAACAGGCCCATTCCAACCCTTCAACCTGAGTCTCTGATCAGATGTGACAATCCTGTATCCAGTGATCCAGAGTTTTAAGAACTGCAGGATGGTAACTGAAAACGGACAGGAGGACACTTTCACCTTGACATTGTCTCTTCCAGCCTCCCTGAGTTTTTGGAGCCTGAACTCTCCTTCGCAGGGGTTGACCGCGGATGGAGGAGCGATGCAGGCGCACTTGCACTCCGGTCCTGAGGTGATCGTTTCCACAGTGTAGAAGTCCTGCTCGGTGGTGCTTCCTTCTTCTATCCGCCGACAGGCGGTCCTGCTCAGGGGTCTGACAACACATTTACACCGACAGTCAGAGCCTTCCGACAGGGCTTTCACTTTGTCATAATCACCAAGCAGCTACAAAGAGAAGAGGATGGATACTTTTTTTTTCTCCTCAATCGGAAACTTTACGCACACGTGAGAATCTATAAACGACACTAACCTTTGAGAGGATGCTCTCCTGACCTTCTGCCTCCTCTTGCAGGCCCTCGTTCTGCTCCGCGCTGCTTTCAAGCTGAGGCTTCGGATCTGCATCCAGGACCTTCGGCGCTGCGGAGCCCCGAGAGAAAAACGCGCAGCACATCACAAAGACGATGCACAACTTATACATTCTGCGAGGCTCCCAAAGCTCCAGCAGGAGTGTGTGCGCAAAGCAAAGTGGCGCTGATTTAACTCAGAAAGTTCAAGGTCAAAGTTTAAACCAGTGCATCAGTGATGGACATCAAGCGTTGCCACGTTTGTTTCATAGCTACAATGAATGAAGGGTTATGAAAAACTCTGAAATCTGCAGCTGTGGGAGCGCTGACAGGAGGCGGACCTGATCCCACAGGAGAGGAGGGGTGACCAGCTTCACAAAACTAACTTTATCCACGATTCAAATTAACACTGAGTTTTAAATAAACTAAAAAAAATACATCGGATTTTATCAGGTTTAACTTTCAATCAAGAATAAATGTTGGGATTTATTCTGTGGTTCTATTTGTAGGTAATTTGTCCTGAAGTCGCTTTCAGGTGACGTTGCTGCCCTCTGGTGGTCAAAAAAACTTCATCTGATAGTTTCAAATTCACTTTTATTCGAACTTTAAGGCACATTTAATCACGTGTTTTTGTCCATTAAACCCCTTCCTGTAGTGTGACTTTATAGATATGCATACAATTTAAAAAGTACATCTTCATGTCCTTAGTTAAGGCATTTAAGCTTGGTCACATCAGGAGTTTAGAACAATATTAAGAAACCCTGTGTTCTTGTATCTAAAGCCCAGTTTAGTTTCCTGACACGTGGGAAAAGAAAAATCACGTTTTACATTTAAGAACAATAAAATGCAGAAGTTATCAAAAATCTACAACCTGCAAAAATTAAATACATTCCAATTTACTTACTTAATTATGAAACCCATTTATATTTACATGTAAAGGATTAAAAGAATAAAGTGCTCAAAGATGTTTTGTTTTATCGTAAAAGAGATTTTCTCTACAACTTTCCCACCGTAAAATGAGTCTTATTTAATATTTGTGTGTTCGTTTGGGCCAAGGGTTAAATTCTTTTTTAAATTGACATAAAAACAAGCGTTTCTGTGTCGTCTAACACCCTTCGCTCTCTGTTCTCTCCTCTGCTGCCACAGGAAGGATGAGGTGAGAGATGCGGCTCCACAGTCCACCATACTTATCGAGATCCATGCTGTCGAAAGACACGGGGTGATCGTGAGAGAGAAACCTTCTCTGAAGGTGGTCGTCCACCATCTCCTCCACAGCGCTCAGCTGAGTCTCAGCGGAGATCTCCTCCTCCTCAGCCAGCAGTACTGTAAAGATCAGAAAAGTCTTCTTGTAGGCGGCGTTCTCGTGGTCGCAGTAGCGGTAAAAGATGAGTGTGGAGCCCGGAGGCAGCTCCTCGAAGCGATGAATGACGGCCACAGGTTTGTCGCCTTCAAAGGCTCGCTGCAAATTGCTGTCGATGTCCAGTTTGACTTGATCGCTGTCCTGACTGGCTTTGCTGGCTCCGTCGATGTGGAGGACGGAGGCGTTGAGGGCGGAGGAGAAGGCGTGTGCCAGACTCTGAGCTAAGCAGCGCAGCGTCCTCTCAGCTCTGAGGCCTGCGGTCAGGATCAGACTCACCGGCTCTGTGGGCTGGGTGATCTGCAGGTGCCTTTTCAGGTGGATTCTGCTCCTGTTCCAGAGCTCAGCGCGCTGGTTCGGATACCGAGACTGGACTTTTTCCATCTTCTTGAGGAAGATGTCTATTTGCCGCAGCTCTTTATTTGGAGGGGGAGATCCTGGCAGGAGGAGTTGTTTCACCAAGACGGCGACGAGCACCACCATTACCACCGCTATGAGGAATCTTCTACTTCCTGTGAGGAAAAAGCCGCCAGGCATTAAAAGCTTCTATATATGATAAATCATCAGATTTTACTAATTGTTCTTCATAAAACACATGTTTAGCTAGTAATGACTAAAACAACGGTTTATCCAGAGTAAAAAAAACATTCAATTACCTCCCCAAATTTCCGGAAAAGCTGATTCAGGACCTTCTGTCATGGTGGGGCCGATGGTTTCCACATAACTTTTTTGTTCACTGGTCTTTTCCACAACAAACACCCTGGGTTGAAGTAGCGCATGTGATGAGTTCTCCTCTTTGTCCGTCTCTTCTTCTGAAGTATTTAACACATCTGATGAGACACAAAAAACTGGTTTAAGAAAATTAAGATAAAACTGAAGAAATAAAGTTTTGATCCATTTAAAGATTTCATCTAGATGCTCTGGATTCAGAAATCCATCAGCCTGAGAGGTTTTAGAGAGATAAGACTCACCTTTTCCAGGTTCACTGTTTGTGTCTTTGGTTGAGGGTTCTTCATCAATCTCAGCTTTAGGTCCATCTACTTCCTCTTCCCCCATCTCTTCCTCCTCTTTTTCCATCTTAGCTGGATTTTGTGAAGTAACGTCTTGGTCTGTCTCATTCCTTGTGGTGTTTTCTGATTAAACAACAGCAGTTTTTTTTTTTGTTAATATGAGTAATCAAACTATGCTGTTAAAAGGTTTAGTATAGAGGAAACATTCCATACAGCAATACCAAAACACAGAAATGACACTGGTTAGAGACATGTAGCTACTCAGCTCTTTAAGAAATTCCATATCACGTGAACATTAAAAAAATAAGAACCTGTGTGAGCACTCGGACTGGAAGACCTCTCAGGGATCGTGACAGATGTTCTCTCTTCTTTCTGAGACTCTCTTTTACAATCATGACGGCTTTCATCACCAGCTTGATGAGCGGTTGTGATGTCTGAGTTTCCAAACTTCCCACCTTCTGTTGAGTCAGGATCTGGAAACAAAACAGAAATGAAGTGTTATCCAAGTCACGTTCACTGCGAAGTTGTTCCACATCTCAATGAGATCATCTGAGAGAACTTCCTGTCTCTTACCTGCAGGCACACCATCATCTGGGCCTTCACCATTTGCAGGTGTGGATGATAAACATGTATCTGAGTATATAAGATACAAACCCACTCAGATTAGTACCAATTAAATTAAAACACCCTAATAAATCTGTTAAATTTAAGAGTTTACCATCCGTGTGATGATGCTGGACATCTGAACCACCGTCCATTGGTTTGGACTCATTTACTGACAGTGTCTCTTCTTTCTTGAGCTCTATATAAAATTAGATAAAAGACTGTAAACATTGTATAAACCCATTCACTCATTATAGTGATCCCTGATTTTATCTGACATGGTTTTGTACCATCTTGTTGCTGACAGGAGTCACGGCACCATTCCTGCTCCTCTGCCATGTCTTCAAACACACTGGGTCACTGTCTGCTTCCGGGATACATGAAACACAAGTGTTTAATGTGAATTTGTTTTAAACTGTTGACTCACGAGCAAAATTATAGATGTGTTTTTATTTGTTTATAGCTGTTGTTTGTTCAAAGTTCAAAAATACGTTGTAAAGATGCTGACGAGCCTGTCAACCCTGCTTAAACAAAACTGTAAAAAATGTTTAAATTATCAACACATAACATTATGTAGCACCAAAGCTGGACTAACAAGAATGGGATTTATAAGGTTACATATCTGATAGCGTTAACTGTTAGCATACTGTGATAAAAATATCAGAGTAGCAAATACAGTTAGCTCACCGGTTTAGAAACCTGACTTAAATTAATTATATAATTAATAAGTCAAAGGTACATTCTGGATAACCTTTAATTAATTAGTAGTTAAGCGAGTTTACTTGTAAAGCAGGTCGCTCAGATAGCCTCGTCTAATTTAGCTAACATTAGCAAAGCTGAAATGGTCGATAAGATTTTTGTTTTAATTTAATTTTAAAAGCTTTCATTTTGCTAAAAAGGGAATGGAATTTTGTAATTCCTTACCAGTTTATGAAACACACATCCTCGATTACATCTGAGTGGACTGTGGAGCTTTTCTTATCGATTAAGTTACGTGTCTGGACTGCAGGAACGTTTTCAGCGGAACCTTCAGCGCGGCGCTTGTTTCTCTAACTGAAAACCGTTTAAAACAACAGAAGTTCCTTCCGGAGATGTTTCCCCAAACATTACTGGGAAGTGTGTTGTTTCTTACATTCGGTCCGTTAAAAGATGCTACCTTGTTTTGTTTGATGAATATTTTCTGCGTCACTGGATCTTTTGAAGATCAACAATAAATTCTAAGATGCCGAAAAATAAGGCTGCTGTTGGTCTGAGACGGTCAACACGGCAGACCGTAAGAGGTAAGCAAACTCATAGACATCGCAAACTGACATCAGCTAGCTTAGCTTCTTTAGCTTTCTGCAGTTCACCTAAAAGTGAAAAGCGGTCCGTAATCATTTTAATTCAAATTTCTACTGACCTGATTAATGTTTAATTGTTTTCTAAAAGAGAAACTGTGATAGATGAACTGCAATTGTGAAGCGGTTTGTCGTTTTCGGTTTCGTTTTAAGGCATCGCAACATGTTTCTAAAGAAAAAAGAACATGTAAATAAAATATCTGTTTTTCTAGTTGCGTCGGTCATCGACTGAATTTAAACATCAATTTAACTGGCGGGTTTAAGTAGAAGAAGCAAGCCGAAAATGTACTTAGTATACATATAATTAAGCCCAAATCTATCTGTCTTTCTATATATCTGTATATTTATCTCATTTTACATCTGTTGCAATAAATAAGTCATTAATGGATAAAACACGTATAATTTTGCCTAATTTGCTTATTTCCAAAGTTTGTCTCTTTTGCTCGGTGGTAATTGGAGTCAGATTAGGGTGCTGTGTTTGTTACGATGTTTCGGGCATGAGCCTTGAATTCAGTGGATGATAGTAATATGTAGGAGGCAAGACATTCGTGTAAAACACCTGTTTTTCCACACAGCTCTGAGTGTTGAGCCAACTCCCAGAGGTCCTCTGAAGCGGACCAAAAGGCAATCAGAAGATAATTCCTCTGCTCCAGTTAATGGTATCAGTGAGGTGGAGAACGGCTTGGAGGATGGAGGTGAGATGCTTATCGGTCATTTTCCAGATGTAGTTAATTTCAGCCCTGCTCAGCTTTTTAATATCTTCCTTTTTTTTGCTTTATAGAATCTCCTACGAAGAAGCACCATTTTGACAATGAAGAGGCAGATGGCAACAGTGATGATGAAAATGAGATGGAGTTTCAGGAATCAGCCCAAAAAGTTGGAAAAAATGAGGAGCTGGAAATGGATCGATCAAATGAAACAGGTCTTCCAAAATTCAGCAAAGGTTAGAGATTGACATATCTACCTTATCAGGGACGTTTTTTTAATCCAAATATAGTATAAGGAGAAAGTGGAACTAAATTTTTTGTTACTGGTTGCTGTACTTGGACTTCTTTTCAGAAATTTAACAAAACATGTTTTGCTCTCAAATCTCTATAAAGATCCGTTCACCAGACTTTTTATTTATCGTCTTAATTAATTATATCTGGTACTTTTAAATAGTGTAATATCAGGTGGAATTAGGTCATTTTATTGTCACTGCAAGAGCATTAACTTTGAATACTGACTTTGTCATCACATTTAATTACTAATGTTGTAGCAGTTTAAATTGTTTAAAGCTGTTGTCTCTGTGTACAGCCGGGGCCCTCGGAGACATGAATTTATCCCCTCTCGTCGTGCTCGGTGAGCGCTGCAGGATGAGTCACCCTCCCAAGGAGGGTTCAAAGTGGACTAAACCCAATAAAGGTGAAAAACAACAAGTTTTGATCATTTACTGGTTTTGCACCTTCTGATATATAATTATATTTAAAGTCCCACTCTGATCATATTTTGAGCTATTTTAAAACTTTCTCAGTGGTCATTAAATTATGACTATGGCATTTTTACCCAAAACCACAAAACTTGTGCCGTTTTTTATGAAATAGTTTCTCCATACTGGCAGTAGCTCATTAGCAATTCACCTCTGTGTGGGCAGAACCGTTAGTGGGGAAGCCCGCCCCTTTGCTAAGAGATCTGTTTATTCTAGCATTCTAAGCTCGCCCAGTCCATTTCTTACATCACAAAAACCTTCCTTTTCAGACAGCATTTTCAAATTACTAATGCTGGGTTCACACAACAAGATTTTCATGCTAATTTTGCCCTGATTTTCCCCTGTTCGTCAAGCCCGATTATCGGGATTATTAAAATAATCTTAACCAATAATCTTGCCATATGTGGTGTGTTAAGAGCGATTGGGTCCGCTCAGAAGGATGTTCGATTGCAAAACGGGGAAATCCAACGTGTTGGATTGTCTTGGCCCGATATCTGTCTGTGTGTGATGTCTTGCGAGGAGAACCGAGCATACAGCCATCTCTGTGGAGCGTGCAGCCAATCAGAAAATGAGGTATTGGGATGCTTCTTTTTCTTCTGACGGCTTGTTCACACTGACTGAAGCGCTGAGGAGTGAGTGAGTGAGTGTTCACAGCAGAGTCTGAACTCCGTGCAAGTAAAATCATTCCATGTGTCATGTGTGGCCACATGACATGATGAGACACCACACACGACAGAAGCAGAACAGGAATATGCCCGTTTTGTTTTGTTTTCGCTGTGTGATCTGAAACTCTTGCGACACTGTAAAAATCTTGTTGTATGAACCAGATTTAATGAGTCACAGCGATTTAAAAGTAGAAATACTCAAAAATGCAATTTTAGGCTTAATTTTCTCAAGATACGTCCTCTGTTATCAGAAAAATACCACAAGAACATGTTAACAACACGATTTTCATTGGAGTGGGTCTTTAAGGAAAAACCTTGTTATTGATTTTAAACTGGCCTTTTTTTTGTTTTTATTCAAACCAGAAATAAAAGAACCCGCTTCCACCGCTAAGTCCTCTTGTCAAATGAAACCAGCTGATAGGAGAGAGTGTGTGGCGATCAGGAGCATAGCTGATTATCAGGACACAATGAGGACCAAAGCTCGGAGCGCAGGTTCTCATTATTCCACAGATTTATATTCTTTTGCAGAAATTTTAGTCTGGAAATGTTTACTGAGCACCTGTTTGTATCTGGATAAATGTTTTACATCCAGATAGCAAACTTTATTCCTCAGATGTACCAAAAAGTAACCACTTTGTCCGAAGTCCATGTCCGGATTCGGAGAAAACATACAGACAACGCGAGAACAACATTCCAAAACTGAAAGAACCTGCTCGTTCAATTAAACAAGGTAATGCAATATTAGATTAATATAAAGTTACTTTTTCATATATATATATTCTGATGTGAGATTCACACTTTCAGAAGCAACAAAGAAAACTGCTGAAGCCAAGAGAAGCTCTGGGAATTCCTGTAGAGGTAATCTGTGTCTTCTTGACTTTAACATCAGGGGTTTTTTCTGTCTTGAGGCTGAAAGATGTTTCGTCTTTGCAGGATTTATGTGGTACTTCTGGCGTTTGGTTTTCCTGCTGCTGCTCAGCTCAGCCACCTTGCTAGCATACACGATCATACCTGGGTTTCATAAATCAGCAGGTGGAGGTGGACATCCATCCAGGAAAGTGAAGCCAGAGGTGTTTTTAGAACACCTGCAACATCTTAGGACTCAGTTCCCCAATCAGCAGCCAGAGTTGTGGAAGAGGACTCAGATCCACCTGGAGAAGCACCTTAAAACGGCCCACCCAACAGAGCCGGTCAGTCTGATCTTCACTGCAGGGCTCAGAGCTGAGAGGACAATGTGGTGTTTGGCTCACGGCGTGGCCTCCGCCTACTCATCTGTCCTCAACGCGTCCGTCCTCCACCTGGATGGAAAAAGCAAATCTAGCCAGGACAGCGGAGACGTGATGCTGGACATCGACAAACAGTTGCAAGCAGCTTTTGAAGGAGATAAACCAGCGGCTGTCATTCACCGTTTAGAAGAGCTGCCTCCAGACTCCACCCTCATTTTCTATCGCTACTGTGACCATGAGAATGCTGCGTACAAGAACGTGTTCATGTTGTTTACTGTGCTGCTGCCTCAGGATGAGATCAGGGCGGAGCTGAGCCTGAAGGAGGTAGAAGAGATGGTGCACGACTACGTTGAGAAAAAGCTGGTCCAAGACAATCCAGCTGGCAGTGCAATGAATATCGACAAGTTTAGTGGACTGTGGAGTCGCATCTCACATCTGGTTCTGCCCGTTGTACCAGAGGAGATGGAACAGAGAGGATGTCCATAAAACAAAGCAGTGACTCCATGTTGCTGTTGCCATGGAGATGTATGTGTGTCACACACAGGCTTGAATTACTTAGCTGAAGGGATGCGTTAATCTCTCTGTTAGAGATGGAAACCACTCAAATATAATTTTGTGTATTGTCAGATTTGTTTTTTTATGTGAACAACATTTACTGTTTATTATCATTACAACCTTTATGTTCTCAGTCAGTTGGACATTTAAACATGTGTTTTTTTTCTCTTTCATCAGTTACACTTTGTTCAGATGCTGTTTTTCATGTATTTTTGTCACATTCTGTTGTTGTTTTTCCTCTCAGTGTTTTTGTTTCAGATCCCAGAGAAACACCACGGACCTGCAGCGACTTCTTCGCTTGTTTAGCGTTTGGTTTGGACTCGAGCTACACTGAAAATCAGTCACTTAACTTTAAGCACCTATCTCTTCCAGATTACTGGCTTTTATTGGTATGAATATTGTGTAATTTTTGTAATTTTCTTAAGATGTATTCAGTGACGTGTTTTATAAATAGGATTATTTTTTGAGAGCTGTATATATTGGATATGAAAAAGATTTAATCTCTGCAGCTGTTTTCTGAAAACCAGCGAAATGTACTGAAAATGTTTAAAACCTTCAGGTTTGTGTGTGGTAATGACACTTTTAAAAATATTTTTGAATGCGTACATCAAACGAAATGTGCCTTAAACACACAGACACACACAAATACACAACTGTGTTTGATAAATATCCCAAAGTATTTAATCTGCATTTTTCCTAAATAACCTGTTTGAAAAAGAAAAAAAACCATACTCATTTTTTCTTTGTGTTAATAGTTTTCAATAAAGTTTATTTTGATGTTTTAAGAGAGTTTGTGTTATTTCCAATCTGGACAAAGTGGTACAGAAGAAAACACTGTTGGTGTTCAACTGTAAGGAACCAGATCGTATCTCTTTGTGACGTAGTTAAAAGTTTTCTTTGTGCTTTCGTTAATAATAAGGTGAACTTTTAAACCGGGAAGTTACAGCAGGAGAGCAATCATTAATCAGATAAAACAGAAACAAGGTTCATGAGGTAAAATTATAACAGTAGATCTATTCTATGATTGCTTGCACATTCGTTTGTTTATATAAGATTAAATCCTTCTAAAACATTTCCACTGTCTTATAGATGAGGAATTTGGAGCAGATGTGGCTGAGGTTAACATCTGTATAATGATTAAACAATCACACAATAATGAATACCTGAATATAAACAACATTTAGTTATTAGTCATTTAGATGATATAAATATTCATAAATAAACAGTAAATCTCTGAGCTAATCTAATGAACATGACCTTAAAAGTTTTCTAAATAGAATTTGAGAAGCAGGTTACACATGAATCAGATCCCAGATCTGTTTTCTGCATGTGATCCACTTTCATCTGAGCTGAACCTGAGAGGGATTGGTTGGATCTTTTGAAGACGGTTTCTGTTATGAACAATCAATATTTTATCTGTAGTAGATTGAACATTCTGGGTTTTACAGAGATAAACATTAGCTTTGACTGAACTGACGAGCTAACGGCTTGTCCCAGTGGAGCAAGTTGTGCCTGTTTTAAACCAAATCTTATAGCAAACTTTCTGAATGGTAAATGCACAAACTTTTATCAACCTCTTCAATATCTGTTTTATTCTAGCAGAAACATTCATAACAAAAGGAAGTGTCACGCACTGAATCAGAAGTGCATTTAATTTCTGCCACAAAAAGCGAATGAAGTCAGTATAAATTATGTAACATCAAATTCACAACAGTGTAAAATTTTACAAAATATTGTCATTAAACCTTGTAATATATTTGGGATTGGAGTTGTTTTAAGATGGCACTAATCCAGTTTGTAACTGGCCCCATTATAACCAGCTGTTAGCTTGTTAATAGTCAAAATTGATATTTATTTCTCAAGACTGAGTTCATTCAAAGAGATCTACACCAGAACCCCTCTTCAAAATATACAAACTATTCCATTAAACACCCTGAACATTCCTGTTTGTGATAATAACATTATTTTTTATACATTGCTGGTCCAAAGTTTTACAGTATCCCAACTTTTGCAGTTTTTATTGCAAATCAAGTTGTTCAAATAGCTTGAAATAGTATAAATGTAATGTTACCCCAAACTGGAAAATAATACATTTCAGAATTATATAAAGAGTCATTATTCAGGGAACACAAAATGTAATAATTTAACACTGTCCTGCAGCAATAGAGGTTGATCAAGCCTTGACAGCTGGTGCTACTATTTCCTACAGGTGTTCCAGCCTTACTGGATTATTTACACCCTCCTCTGTCTGCATATAAGCAGTTGGGAGACATTGTGGTACCAGACCTTCATGAGCATCAGTTGAACAGTATTATACTGCAGAAAGTTGTGTTGCTACAAAAATGGTGAGAAAAAGGCAATTAACGATGGAAGAGAAACAGACCATCATAACATTTAAAACTGTCTCCTACAGATAAATAACAAAGAAAATCAAAGTGTCACTGAGTTCAGTTTCCTTCATCATAAAAAGGCACTAACAGGGTCAAACTCTGACAGGAAGTGATCTGGCAGACCCAAAGCCACGAGTTTCTGAGATTTAACAGCTTAATAGGTGACTCACAGGACAATAGTTTCATCTTATCAGAGGTCCTAGTAAATGGCGTGCAGTCGTATAGTGCTTTAATTAGGTCCTACGACCCAAAGCGCTTCACACTACAGTTTTTTTGTCATTCACCCAATCACATGGGAGAGGGTAGGAGCTAACACTCACACAACCCAATACACAGATCGGGGGGCAGCATGGGGTTCAGTATCTTGCCCAAGGACACTTTGACAAGTTGGAGGACAACCGCTCTAACCACTGAGCCACGGTCGCCCCGAGAGACGACTTCAACCTGCAGGTTTGACAGGACAAGTTGCTAAAACATCAGAATAAGACAAAGAGGCTTGACTGGACCATGAAACTCAGAAGGTCTTATAGACTGGTGAATCAAAACTTGAAATATTCAACGCATCATGCTTGAACGCTGTCGAGTAGACAACAGGATGATTCCCCAGTGTGGCACTGACTGTCAAACATGGAGGAGGAAGTGTGATGGTCTGGGTCTGTTTCACCGGATCCAGGGTCGTATCTTATACAGAATAAGAGAGACCCTGAACCAAAACAGTTACGACAGCAAGATGGTAAACTTGAAACATGGAGACATGGTAAACATGGAGTGTCAGCACAGTCTCCAGACTAAATCCAGCCGGTTTGGGATTAACAAGGATCAAAGCTAAATGACCTACAAGTACCACACAGTTGTGGGAACATCTGAAACCGATATGGGACATAAGTTTAGAATACATTTTGGTCTATAAATTTAATTCATAATTTCAAACTCCAATTGCTAATTTCTCTGATACTTTTATTTTACAGTATAATGACACATTAAACTGCATAATTGGTAATAAAAAACTAGAAAAATTGGGGTGTTCTAAATGAATGATGGCGCTGCATGAGCTGTTTATGGGAGGAACATTCTTCACAGTTACTCAAACAGCAGATGATCACTCATATAAAACGTTTCCTTGGTGATGGCTGGTTGTTTTTGGCACAAGGTTATATAAACTCACACAGTATAGGTGGGTCTTATTGCAGCAAATATTTCCCTTTTGATACTCTTCCAGACAGGAAATAACAGGATTATATGCACACTGAAACAAGATGATCAGGTGAGACTTGAGAACATGTCTGGATTTTGTACCTCCAGCTGCAGAACTCTAGTTTTTTGGAGTTTTCAACAGTCCAACAATGACAGCAACAGAAAAAAATGTAGTTCCGACCAGGAAGCTCACTGAGAAAAATGTAACCATAAACTTAACCCAAGTCATCTGAGAAAAGCAAACACCAACAAAATTAAGTTAACATCGTGATACAGTTGTCATGGTAACCTTTTAATCTGGACACAGAGGGTGTTACCTTAATTTTTGGAGGTTCAGATCCCTGATGTTTCAAATTCTCTGTAACAAGACAAAGAATTTATATCTGTGATTTATCAAAATTCAGATGGTATTTCATATAGATATTAGATTTAATAGATGTGTAATAACAAATTACTTTGTTTTTTGCTTTGCAGTATTGTTCTCCTGTAAGCATAGAGCGTAAATTCCAGAACAACAGACAGAACGATCCACGTCACAGACGCGATCATGACATACAGAAGCCATGAATCCATCCTGTTTAGTCCCCACTTATCGATCAAGATAAGAACTCCAACGAAGATCAGAGCAGCTGTGTGGAGAAAGTTTCAGATGAAAACAGATTGTGTTCTTTTTTGTTGTTGTTGTTAATTATTAAGGTTGATTATTTTGTCTGTTTTTAATATGTTTTATGGGGATTCTTATTTTACATTTTTTCGTAACATGTTTTTTTTTTGTATAACTATCTGTAAATTCCAGCTTTCTTAAAATCGATTTGATCAGTTTCATTTACCAGCTAGACATAAAGTTTCACATAAACAACAATCTTTTTGCTTCAAACTAAACAATATAGTGTTTTCACAAAACAAAATGAAAACACGTGAGCTTTGGATCAGACGAGTCTTCTTACTTGTGACGATGTGATGGATGACGAAGCACAGCAGAAGAACAAACTCGCAGATTCCATTTCTTGAAGAAAGAAGAAAATTTTAAAATCAAGAGACTTTTTAATTGACGAGAAGCAGAAGATCACTTACAGTTCATGACTGTGTCCTAACGGCAGCACTGCAATCACCCACTCGATGACATTAATCGCTAACACCACACTCACCAGAGTAACACAAGTAACCTAAACAAACACACCAAATCCAGCTTTAAAAAGTGTTCAGACACCTTACATGAACTAAAAGAAGTCAGTAATTATTGCTCACATCAAAGAAACTGTCCAAGCGAAATGAGACTAAAGATCCAACGGAGGTTATCACACCAACTGTGCTGCACACGGTCATTAAGACCTGCAAAACACCAACAAATAAAATCAATTCTTTCACACGCACATGAAATATTATTTGTTTCTTTGTTTGTTTTGAATGTCAAACAATTCAAAACTATTCAAAAACACCTAAAAATCCTATTCACTAAATGTATGTAAAAACATTTAGTAATAATGGTTTAAGACCCCCGCTTCCCCCGCTGTCATATCTTACCTTATTTTGTTGATGATAGAGATAGCTTTCTGTAATTGAAACCATCAATATTTTAGATATTTTCTATGGAGAAATACAGTGAGAAAAGTATTTATTATATTATCTAGTTTATTTGGATGAATTCCCCACGTTTATATTTATACATCACAAACCATTTTTATCTCTCCAAAAACCTTGTTCAGACACATGAGTATAACGCCTGGTAGCTGAAAGTCAGTTTAAAGAAAAGCAGTGTGTCAATAAAGATACACAAACAGGTGACACAGAATGATGGAAAATCAGACTCACTTCTACGTTTATGATCCGTGTTTCAGGGTCTGCTGTTGTGGTTGTTTCTGTGGGATTTGTTGTAATAAAAGAAGTCAATACAGTAGTTGTTTCCGCAGGATTTGTTGTAATAGAAGAAGAAGCAGATGCAGTAGTTGTTTGTTCATGATTTGTTGTCACAGAAGTCGATGCAGTAGTTGTTTGTGCAGGATTTGTTGTCAAAGAAGAAGAAGAAGTCAATGCAGTTGTTGTTTTGGTGGGATTTGTTGCAATAGAAGAAGAAGTCAGTGCAGTTGTTGATTTGGTGGGATTAGTTGTAATAGAAGAAGTTGATGCAGTTGTTGGTTCTGGAGTAGTTGGTACTTGAGTAGTGGTGAGTTTTAACTCAGAATTCACGTTTACCCAGAATGTTGAGTAATCCTGAAGGACAGTGGCCCTAATGAGATGCAGAATTAGATATAAACTGACATAAATTGTCAGATTATATTGAAGACAGTGAGTGCATGTAATATCGACAATTTTAATTTTTAACCGACCTAAAGACGATATCTTGCTCTTGTCCCTGTCCAATCCAATTGACCTGTATTTCATTTTTTTGCACATTGTTTGTATGACTAACAGATGAATCCTGAAAAAAGTGAGAAACAAACAAGAAGTCATTTCACTTCAAGATCACTTTAAATAAACATTCAAAACAGGAATGCTGGCTCTGTCGATGCAGTGGGATTAGTGTGAAATACTGTAGCTTACTGGTGAACCACAACTCAGGAGTCGAGTTCTATCAGATTGAAGCAGCGTAAATTTCCCGATCGGGGAGCCTTCACCATCCAGACTCCTGTTACGAGCCTCCAGCATGAATCCCCTGAATCTTTTGGATTCAGTACTATGTAGTGTAACTGTGTGTTTAAAGGTGAAATATGGATAATAAATGAAGAGCAGACAATTCCAAGGAAGAATCTTTGAAACACAGCTTATAAAGCTGTCATAAAAAATACCCTCAGATTAAATCCAGTACCTGTGACTGGGTCTCCAAACCTCCGTCCAACCTGATACGTAACTGTAAAGGGGGGGTTGGATGTCTGAGGAGGAATCATTGTTCTACCTTCAGAATGGTGAGGCAGCATTGAGTTACAAGAGTCTGAAACATATCCACTACTGTATCCATACAACTTTGAGATGGTGTTAAAGCCAATCCAAACCCACAACCACATCTGTAAAATGTAACATTAGAATGTATCAGAACAACAGAACAGCTTACACACTGTTAAACATAACCCTGATTTGTTGACTCATTTCTACTATTATTTTGTTCAAAATGGGGTTTTAAATATATTTTAGAAGCCTTATAAAAACAGTATCCTATACAACAGTTAAAGAGTTTTAAATTAAAGTTTGTTGAAATGGAAAAGCTTCTCAATAAAATCTAAAATCCTCAGCGAGATATGGAATAGATCCTACCTTTTTAAGAAAATTCAAGCAAAACAAATCCTCTTCTCGGGACGGTCTGGTATGCAACATGAGCTGGAAAGAAGGAAAACAGTCGACTTATTAAGGAAGTTACCAAGACAGCTGAACCCTCCCACATGTGCAGTACAGTGATAAAAATACAACATCCTCTGTTTGCCTTCTATAAACCCTGAACTAATACTTCTCTTTTATTTGTTTCATGGTTATCAAAGATAAACTTATGACCTTTTTCTGTGTCCTTTCTCAGGGGAATACTTCAAAAAGCACAAAAATAAGTCTTTTGTTATTTATGTAAGAAGTCCAATTTCTCTGAACAACTGTAAAGAAACTGTAACAACTGATGACAAACTTTATTATTTCTTTGTTTTGGTGTACATGACATGTTGGGAGCTGGTTTAATTACATCAATTCACTTTAGAAGTGCAAAGTCCAACCCGTGTTTTTCTGCTCTATGAACACACTTGAGATTTATATCTGAGGGAATTTATGAGTAAAGATAATGAGGGTAAACCCTTTGTAAATGTACCACGGCAATGTAAGTCAGCTTTATTATTATTTTACTGTTTTATTACATTAAAAGAGCTGAAGTCGAGTCAGAACTTTTGTCAATTTAGGATCAATTCAAACTACAATGACTTTATGCATGTTTTTATGAAAGATAAATATTATAGGGAAGTATATAAAAGTGTCATAAAGAGGACTGAGGGAACTCAAATATTTACTCTGCTACTTAGAGATGTATCGAGGTCAAATGTATTTTTGTTCTTTTTACACCTCTAATCACAAAATATGTCCAAAACACGTGTCTCAAAGAAAGCTGCATGTCTGGATGCAATGATTCGTGCCGCCTGTAGATGGTTCACTCTCCTCAAAAAAGTTGCTGCACATGACTGTCGGATCTGATGTAACTCTGCAACAAGCGCTGTGCACGTCAAAATGTTTTCCTTTCCATCTTAGTAACTTGTTACATTTATTCCACAATTAGATTAAAGACCCTGCCTGTATGAGGTAGTTCCAATGAAACGACGCTGAAGGTGAAACGTGTTTGTCACGTTACGAGGAAAATGTGATTTCAGCTAAATCAAGAATTTCAGTGGCACAAAGAGTCAAAAACAAGCTCATATTGACACTTAAATTATCCACATTCCCCAAATTCTTCATTCATTTTCTTCTGTGACAAAATAAAATCTCTAATCTATAGAACTGCCAGTTTAAGAGCATTGATAAAAGATTCTGATTCATCTCTGGATGGGCAATGTATAGCCTACATATGCTGTGTATAAACACAGTGGTACTTTCAAGAAGGTACTTTCTGTAGAACTTAAGGGTGATGGTGATTCAATGCTTAAAGTGGAGGAGTTTAAGTATCTTGGTGTGTTGTTCATGAGTGATGGCTGCTGGAGATGGACGGAGCTGCTTTGGTCTGTTGTAGTGAAGAAGGAGCCGAGGGATTTACAAGCATGCATGTTCCAACTTTCAGCTAATCTCATGAGATCCTGATCCTGACTGAAAGAACAAGATCCTGGATACAAGCAACTGAAATAATCTTCCTCTGTTTGGTGGCTCAGCCTCAGAGATGAGGCGAGGAGCTCCATCTTCTGGAGGGAGGTTGAAGAAGAGCTGCTGCTCCTCCGCTGGAGTCAGCTGAGGTCATTCGGACATCTGGTTAGGATGCCTCCTGGTCGCTTCCCTGTGGAGGTTTTTCAGGCATGTACCACTGTGAGGAGAACTTGCTAGAGGGATCATGTGTCCTCTCTGGCCTGGGAACACCTTTGGATCCCCCAGGCGGAGCTGGAGAGAGATGCCTGCTGCCCATCGATCCGACTGATACGTGGAAGAAACTGGATGGATGTTGACAGCTTTCTGTTTAACAAATTAAAATATTTTCCATTAATGTCGAGTGTTGGCATGTTGTTTATTTCTCTGATGACAAGATGCAGTCAAACCTCTGTGCAAACTGAGTGTTAATGTCTGAGAGTCTACATGACAATCTCAGCACAAGACAGGGAGGTTTAGCTGTGATATCATGTTAAATTATTTGTTACCATATCTTCTGACTAAAAATGAATAAACGTTCCGTTGAACAAATTTTCCAAAATTAAGAAATGTCACATGCAAGTGAATGTTTCTTTTTACTTCATCTGTGCAGAGATTTAAACCCCAAACTGCCTCTGGTACAAATAACAGTGTCACACATATACAGATGTACTGTGTCTCACTTGAAAAAAAAAAAAATGAAACTGTTGAAACAGATAAAAAGCAAATATGATCAGTTACAATGATATTTTATTTAACACCATTGAAAAAAATCACTCATGTTTTACAAAACGATTTAATTTCCTCCTTGTTTTTCTTCATCAGCCACATAAATCTGATTTATAATTAAACAGAATGTTTTGTTACAAAAGCATGTTGGCTTGCATTACACCAGAGAGCATTCACAATTAGGTTATAAGAGTTTGTCTTTTGAATGGCAGTTGTGTGGGTTGTGGGTTGTGTTGAATTTGCATGTGTTGCTGTCTTGTGAGCAGTTTACACCTTTAGTTTCTATACGTGCTGTAGTTTCTGCTGTAAGTTTAGATGCAAAAGATCAGACTGTGGAAACTTATGATTGACTTATTATGTAGAAACATTTGAGTTATTTTAGATTTTAATTGTTATACTAAACTGTTAAACGTTTATTGGAATCATATTTCAGTTTATTGTTCACAATTTGCAGAATTCACACCAAAGAGAAACTCACATATAAAAGAACTTTATATTCTTTATGTCAGCATATATCAGAAACCAATAACTTCCTACTTCTTCTGGTTTCTTTTTCTTGAAATGGTTTGAGACAAGCCAGGTGAAAAGCAGAGAGTGCACGGCTACTGAATCCTGATTATCTACTTTAGTATAGATGGAAAATTCCCAGTGCTAAGAGGATTCATGTTGGAGAGATGGTGGACAACAGCCAAATATCTCCAGATGGTGATGCAATTCAGGAAGAGGACGCTGCTGTAATACCCAGTGAAACAGATAAAAGTCCCAATCTTGCAGAGAATGTCTGAAAACATCAGTCCCCACATGTGGTAGATGGCCCAGAGGGGGAAACTGGTGCTGAAGATGATGTCAGAGACAGCCATGTTTAAGATGAAGATGTTGGTCAGAGATTTCAGGATTCTGCACAAACCCAGGATCACAAGGTGAAGGAGGTTTTCTGTTAGACTGAGTGTGACGACGACAGAGAAGAAAATCAGAGCAGCAGTGGATCCAGATTTTGCCACCCCGCCTATGGTATTCTTGTGATCATCTGTGGATCCAGATTCTACCCACTGGTCCACTCTGGTAGAATGGCTGTCATCGTTGGTATCATGGTACTCAACGGTTTCATAGTAGTCATAGAAGCTAGTGAAGTCAAAGTAGTTTTCAGTGCTTTCATCTGAAGAATTACTCATTGCTGGTGATGTCAAACCTTTCAAACACATATTAGCATTAGAGTATGAATTGAATAACACTAACGTTTTCTTAGTACAATCTGCCATCCTAAGAAGCAAAAAGAACTTACCTCCTTCCTCGTTTGGCAAACGTGTTAAATGATGTGAGACTTTCAGAACATTTGACAGATGGAGGCGGGGCTTTATAGGATATCTTTTGCTTACTGTTTTTTCATGTGGTCAGGATACATTTTAGGTTTCACTAAATTGTTCTTTAATGCTTAAAAAATATATATGAACCCTTGTGAAACAGCACAACACTTATTGACACTTACATGAATGACAAATTCATGAAATATTCATTAAACAAAAAAGACAATGAAACATGTTGTTTCTATGTGTGTTTATAGCAATACGTCTTCACTGGATAACTGGACAACTTCTGGTTTCAGGGGATGTTGCGGTTTTAGCAAAACATATGATTTCTGATCAGCCTTTTCTGGTGTGGCATTTTACTTCCTCATTGTGTAGCTATACTTCTTATTCATGTCTGTGTTAACTATGGGTTAAAAGTTTGTCCTTATCAACTCTAATTTGTCCAGTATTAGTGTTCTTATACAATATCACATTGTTATATAAAAATAAACATGTTATTTGACTTATTAAGGTTGTTTGTTACAGTAGTTCTTTTTTAATATCACATATTTAAGCATGTGTTGGAACACAATAAGTGCAGAAAATTTCCACAACAGAATGATACTAATAATACAAATCCGTTGAACTGTGTGTCCTTTCTTTCTTTCTTTCTTTCTTTCTTTCTTTCTTTCTTTCTTTCTTTCTTTCTTTCTTTCTTTCTTTCTTTCTTTCTTTCTTTCTTTCTTTCTCTCTCTCTCTCTCTCTCTCTCTATCCATCCATCCATCCATCCATCCATCCATCATCCATCCATTTATTTACTTATTTATTTATTGATTTATGTATTTATTGTTACAGAAATTAATAGACATGTCATTTATTATATTTTGAATAAATACTTGTTATCTTCAAAATGCAGTGAACAGTTTTAATCTTCAGTGGAGTCTTTTAATTCCTTCCTTTAGACTTTTACAGCTTTCAAATATAAAACTATACAGTTTTCTAATATAGAAAGATGAAAAAAAAATGTAATGATGCAACATAAATTCAGATACACAAAGAATGAAACTTTCAAGTGAATTTTATGGATCTATACAAATTATATTTAGCAGGAGAAATGAGAAAAAATGGTTCCTTCAGTCATCAATGTTGCAGACCGCAAGTCTAGACAATCGATCCTCGTGAGAAGAGGTTCTGCATTCTGTTTTCTTGTCCATCAGCTGGACTTTGTCGCCTCAGTATTTTATTTAGCAATGAGTGTAAATGGCTTCTGAATTTAACCCCGACAAATACATAAAACACTGGATTCAAGCAGCAGTGGGAAAAAGCAATGAATCGACATATATAAAAAGCATAGTCAAGCTGGATGCTTGTGTCGCAGTCATTAAATGGTGCAACCAGTTTGTCAGACAAGATCTTCAAAAAGACCACGACATTGTAAGGAACCCAGCCAATGAAAAACACAGCCACGATACAGAAAACTAACTTGACTGCTCTGTTTTTGGTGTGAGACCTGGTTCTTGTGATCTTAATTAGGATTTGAACATAGCAGAACGTCATCACAGTAAAAGCAACCAAGAAGAAGGCAATTTGTTGGCCCATTCCTATAGTTTTCCACTTTTGCTCTCTGTACTCACAGCCCGGGGAGTGTTCCCCCTCCTGATGGACTTGAATAATAGAGGTGTAGATCAGAGAGGGCACAGCTGCTATAATACTGAGGATCCATATTAGTAAGGATAATAAAATCCCAGTGCGAGGTTTCAGTGAACTCATGTCGGATAGAGGATGAACAACAGCCAAATATCTCCAGATAGTCATGACAGTCAGGAAGAGGATGCTGCTGTAAAACCCAATGAAAAAAATAAAAGTCACAAACTTGCAGAGGATCTCTGAAAAAATCCATCCCCACATGTGGTAGATGGCCCAGAAGGGAAGACCAGTGGTGAAGATGATGTCAGAGACAGCCAGGTTAAAGATGAAGACGTTGGTCAGAGATTTCAGATTTTCATACAAACCCAGGATCACAAGGACGAGTATGTTTCCTGTCAAACTCAGAGTGATAACGACGGAAAAGAAAACTGGAGTTGCAATGGATCCAAATTTGACCACCTCTCCTTTTTTACACAATTCATCTTCGTAGTCATCGTCATAGTCATAGTCATATGTTGTGTTAAATGAGTTAGACATTGCTGGTAGAGTAGAACCTTTAGGAGACAGATATGATGATGTAAATTTAACACCATAAATGTTTATTAATTTATTTTCTGATACCATTTCGTAAGAAACAAAACAAGCTTACCTTCTTTCCTCTGACTGATATGGTGCAGGATGTGATACCTTTACTATATTTAAACAGGAGCAAAATAGGTAGCAGCTTTTATGGAACAGCTTGTACTCCCGGTTCCTCTATTCTTTTTCAGGATGCAAGCCCTCATAGGTAAAATATACAATATTTCACACCTATAAAAACAGATAACATTGTTTTAAAATAATGAAATGGGTGTAATAACACAATCACTTTTAGCTGAGTTTTTATTTAATTTTTCACATCTTTTGATCCTTCAAACAAACCTTTTATTATTTAAAAAACCTTTAGTGACTTTATAAATAGAGTTTGGTGGCAAAACTTGTTTAAATAAATAGGAATCAACTACATTTATAAAGATTTATTATTTATTTAAAACGTCAAATAAATGTTGTTACCATTTAATAACTGTAGTTGTCACGTTGTGTTTGAAACGCTTTGTTTTTAACTCGGCAAAGAAAATTAGGACAGCGTTCATGTGTCACTGGTCACATGATGCCTCTATTTACGCTGTTATTTCAACCAAACGTCTGCTTCTTTTGTCCCGCCTATTTGCCTTAAAGTGATTGGTCAAGAGGCCAAAAGCCGCTCTGTCAGTGGATAATGTCCTGTCAATCATATTACTTTTAACAAGTTTATATGCTTTTTTTAAAGGCAGAGTTGATTGTTATGGGATTAAGTCGGTATCTTTAAAAAGTATGTTAAAGTTATTAACATTCTCTTTCCTTTTCTCTATCAAATTATCAGAAATATGAGGCATTTTTAAAATTATCGTGTGCCGCGGCTGTCACGGTTAATTTCCAAATGTTTATTTGATATCTATTAACGATGCCTCAGATCTTTAGCTAACGACTGACAGTTGTAAAAGTACATTTTTTAGGTTATTTTGCCTGTCGTGTTTGTTGTACTCCAGTTTTCTTCAAAAAGTAATAAGACTTTTATAAAGTCAAGCTAACAGGTCGATAGCTTGAGTTGTAAAACTTTAGCTTGTGTTAAACTGAAATAACTCATTGACTAATTTTAATAAACAAATCTCACGTTCAAACGTAACGTTTATTTGTGAAATAATATGTTAGTTAGCGTATAATTTGTTTATTATAACAGTATTTACTACATTTAGTAAGAAGTTATTGTACTGTTTTTGTTATTATTACACATGCTAAACTAGCAAGCTGTTGCAACATGAACGATTATTCGCCTTTATGCTCGATGAACTGGTTTGATAAATTTTTTCTGTTTCAGAGAAGGTTTCTGTTGCTGCTTTTAAAAGTGAGAGGAAATTTAAACGTGACAGAGAAACTTTTAATGGGTATGTACATAATTTCATGCTCACTAGGCCATAACAGCAGCACGACCACAACATTTACACTTTTGTGATAGTGTTATAAATATTCTTGTATCTGTCTGACGATATTGTCACAAAGACTGATGTTACAGTTATTTGGGGGAATATAGGTCACCTAAATGGCTACAGAGTATAATATTTAATAGAATCTTAAGCTAATCAATATGATAAAGGGATCACAATAAAACATTCTTTATTATATTTGGGTAATCTGAGGTATTCTTGTTGCCTTGATGGCCATACTTTGTTTATAAGCTGGTGGGTTTGATGCTGGAGTATATGGAGAGTGTTATGAACATCTTGGTGACAAAATAGAAGGAGAGGAGTGAGAAAAATGCACTAATGTGGGTTAATCACAACTGATATCAGCTTCCCAATATTTTTGGAAAATATCACAAGCATGTTTTCTTATATCACTCAGGTTGAGTTTTCTAAGTGACTAACACAAAAACTTCCTGACTGAGAAAAAAAACTAGATAAAGATGAATTGTTTCCAACCGAATCTGTTTGTTGTTTCTGTGGTCATGACAGAGTGTGTTAGAACAAAAAGTTGACAATCCTTTGTTCTGGACTGATTCTGATTCTCCAATTCAGCAGACTGGATGTGACCCCGGGACTCCTGGTTGCCAGGGAACGAGAGGAGGGGCCATGGCTGCTGGGGCTACAGTTGGGGAGAGCCAGCTCCAGAGGATTATCAGGGATCTGCATGGTACGTCAGTTCTGTGTCTGGATGGGTCCGTTTATGTGTGCCTGAATCCACGGGCAGCTTATAGTTATTGAAAATGGAGTTAGAGATGTGATTTTATGATCTTTGTCCTAGTTTGATCTACACTCTGGGAATTATCTGAGCTATTTGGATCATGAAGTAATTTTTGTGTGATAAAGGTGTGGTGGGAGCCTTTGTGAGCATGCAGCGAGCGCGCATGTTTAGAGTGCATGCATCACACGTGCCATTCCAGTGTTTGAGATGGATACGGGGCAAGTTTTTAGATGTAACTGGATCACTGACATTTGCTCTTTCCTCTTTTTTGAACTACAGTATGTTTCTTTAAATTTCAGAGGCAGTTGCAGAACTTGTGAAGGAGTACAAAGAAAGTGGGGAGCCAATCACAGATGACAGCACCAATCTGCACAAATTCTCCTACAAACTGGAGTATCTGCTTCAGGTGGGCATATGCTGTCATCATCACACCCCCAAAAAATCTTATGATTCAGGTTCTTTGGTTCATGGGAAATAGTAAGAAGTTCAAAAGATTTTACTCAATTGTATGTTTTTTTTTTCAGTTTGACCAGAAAGAGAAAACAACATTTCTGGGCATTAAGAAGGACTATTGGGATTATTTCAGTGACTGTTTGGCTAAAATCAAAGGAGCCAATGATGGCATCCGTTTTGTCAAATCCATCTCTGAGGTGGGATTTTGTTTTTTATTATTAAGGCACAAAAAATGTAGTTTTGAGTAAATGCAGGTTTAATAAATGGGCTAGCAAGTAGCTAGGTCTGTTTTATCATGATATTCTTTTGTTAAACTGAAAAATATTAACTACTTTAATCAATGAGACCATGACACAGCCATAAAAGTAAACAGGTTTAGACAATCTTTTTCTTCCACTTAGTTTAGAGGAAGTAAAAACAACTTCCCCCACATTAGAAGTTACGCAATGATAATGATATACTGATTTTGTTGTTTTGTATTCTCCGACACATGAAGTAAATAAGAAGTGAGTATAAGCCACATTTAATAACCCTGTTTAAACCACAATGTTTACCTTTACTTCACTAGCTGAAGACATCTCTGGGAAAAGGGCGTGCATTTATACGCTACTCCCTTGTTCATCAACGATTGGCTGATACGCTGCAGCAGTGTCTAATGAACGAGAGAGTCACCAGGTAAAACAGCCTTAGCTTGTGGAGTGTTTTGTTAATCTATATCTAAATATGAAAGAGTTTTTTCTGTTAGATCATTATTAATAAAGATCCATTTTAGAGTCAAGTATTTAATAGGTTAAATAAAGTTTATTTAAAATTCTCTTTTTAAAAGAGGGAACAGTTGTGGAACAGCTGATCTTGGGTAGATTGTCCCAAAGAATTGGAGTCCTGAAAGAAAAAGTCTCGTTGAACCCAGTGTCCAATCAGGATTTTGTAACAAAGAACCCAGTCTGTACCGCAGCCTGTCCACTTTGTTTTCCCCCTGGCTTGTTTGGGCTTTAACCCTGTAAGACCCAACTTATTAAAAAATAGCCAGAAAATTCTGATTATTTGGAACTGAGATCTTTAGGAAGTCTTAGAACAAAATTCACAAACGTTTTTTGCTGTATCATGTTATTTATAATAGATTTTTTTGTATCACATTTATTACATTGTCTGTCTTTACGGTTTAATTGTAATATAAAAAATGAGTTAATAATAATGCATTCATCCATATAATAATGATGATTTAACCTGAAAAAAAGGCAAGTGGATCATTTACTGTGAGCAACCATGTTAGAAATGATCAAAACTATGTAGCAAATATGATACAAGGGGCATTATAGGGTTAAAATATTTGCTAACTTGAGGAAGCAGGTTACAAATATACTTGAAAACTTAAAGCAGTACAAAATAACTTTGAAAATTTTTAGCTGCAGATCTGAAACTTGTCTAAGTGGATACTCGCCGAAAAACAGGTTCAGCTTCATATCACCAATGGCTGTCTGAGACACGGCTGCGGAAAAGTTATTTAGTACTGCTTTAACAGTCAGATTGTTGAACTCAGCACTAAACTGCACAACTAACTAATAAAGTTCCTTCAAGTAACTAGTGGATCTTTGGTTATCACCCACAGCGACGATCTGAATGAAACCAGGTCTAAAACTGGTTGATTTATTTATTATTTTGATGCATCACTGGGTGCATTATTCTCTACCTTATGATAGAAGCTTTGGGTATTTCTGGATTGAACTCGCTGAAGTCTGAAACCCTCAGAATGCTCTTTTATTTTTTCCAGTTGATCCACTTTGCTTCACAATGACATTTCCCTCATTTCTTTCTACACAGTGACTGGTACTATGCAAGAAGTCCGTTGTTGAAGACCCATCTTAGTTCTGACATAATCAACCACCTGTATGAGCTCAATGAGGTTCAGTTTGATGTGGCTTCCAGAGGTCATGATCTTGATGCATCTTGGCCAACATTTGCAAGGTAAACAAGTTAAAAAAACACAAAAGTGGGATAAAATATCTGGAAAAGCAGTTATGATACAGAATCAGCACACAGCTTTCTGTTAGTGCATCTGCTGCTTAGATAAGCATAACAGTCTTTACAGACTTTATGTTTCCTCCAAGGTTGGATAAGAAAATTCCTGAATCCAGAATAGAATCAGTGTAAATATGATCTGAATCTAGAAATTTCAAAGGATAAATTCTTCAAATTGGAATCATTTCTTACCTTCAGTGGATAGAATTCGCTAATCTTTCCATTTCTATTCAACTGATTCTGCTTTCAAACGAACAAACTACCTGAACCAACCGAAACTTCCGTGGTGGAGTTAATGATTGAAATAGAATAGAATAGAATTATCCTTTAATTGTCCCACAAGGGGAAATTTGTTCATAACAGCAACAGCAGATGTACAAACCGAACAGGACATAGAACATAGCAGAACCACACACAATGTTTACAAAAGAAAAAAAGTATTTACATCATGTACAATAGTTATAAAACAGAGTACTGTACAGTTCTTAAAGTAAGTAGAATATGTATAAAATTGAAAAGTACATATTTTGCATTGAACTGTGCATGAAAAAATAAACATGTAGCTTCCAATAAGTTAGTTTATACAGTCTGCTGAAAATAAATGTGCAAGTTAAAGCAGTATTGGTGATTACAGTGAAATACCTCTTTTCTGATCCAAAGGAGGACTCTGGGAAGTGTAAATTCACCATCTCACATGTGGAAACCACCCAGTCGTAGTTCCAGTATCAACAGTCTGGCCAGTACCTACTCCCAGGTGATTTAACACACATCTGATGGCATTTTGTAATAAGTTTTCAAGTATTCATTTTCTCCTCACTTCTTCTCTTATTTATATTTGAATCATTCAGCAAGCACCTGAGTTTCCCTCCAGCCCTGACTATGGACACAGTCTGTTAAATGATCTGAATGAGTCTTTGCCTGCCTGCATGGAAGACAATAACACAGTTGAAAATCTTCGTCTGGAGTTGGATCAGTCTGAGCTAAAGCAGCAAGGGCTCCTGGAGAAGGTTCAGCAACTTGATGAGGAGTCAGCAGAGCTCAGAGTAGTAGTTGAAACGCTTCAGAAGCAGCTCGATGTGTCACTTGCAGCTCAAGAAGAGCGCCAGGCCTTGGAGAATGAATTCAGAAGAAGAGAAGAGGTCTTGTCCAGAGAGGTGGAAGCACTCAGGGCTGAGGAACAAACCAGGGAGGCTCAGCGTATCTTACTTCAGGAAAAGCTGGAATCTACAGAGCTAAAGAACTTTGAACTGATGACCAAGTTGGATGGATTTCTGAATGAAAAGGGCAAGCAGACAGCTAATAAATTTGATTCAGCTCAGAAAATTCACGAGTTGCTGGACAAGTTGAAAGAGGCAGAAAAAGAGAAGATGGATGCTGTAGCTGAAATGATGAAGAAGAGGATGCAGACAGAAAGAATGGAGGAGGAGCTGAAGATCAAAGAGGCGGCCGCAAAAGATAGAGAGGCCAAACTTGAAGCTTTACTCACATCTGTGTCTGAGGAAAAGGCCAAGTTGGAGGCAAGAATAGAAGAAGAGTCGAGTACAAATGAAAAGCTTCAGGGTGACCTGACATCAAGAGAAAAGGAGGAACGTAACCTTCAGAAGAAGCTGCAGGACCTCCAAAGGTCTGTAGAGGAGAAGGAGCAAGAATTGGAGCAGGTGAAGGGACGAGCGCAGCAAGATTTAGATGAAAAGCAGAAGAATTTTGATGATTTAAAAAAGTCTTTAGAGGCAGAAGTTGCTTCACTTACAGAGCAACTAGAGAAGAAAGAGACTGAACTAAACTCCAAGTGTGAGACACTACAACAGCTGGAAGCCAAAAACCAAGGCCTGATTACCGAGAGGGACGAACTGACCACTAGACTCATTGAGTACGAAGGTAAACTCAAAGATCAGACTGTAAAGATAGAAGACTATAAAACACAATGTGCTGGTTTACTGGAGTCACAAGAGAAGCTGCAGATTACAGTGAAGAGAAATGAGAAGCTGCAGAATGAGATGATGGAGCACAGAACAGAGCTTGAGTCTGAATTAGCAGCTCTAAGAGCTTCTGAGAAACAGCTCAGAGGCCAGTTGGATGATGCCAAAATGACAGTGGATGAGAAAGAAAAGACGCTGCGTGAGGAAAATCGCAGTCTGGATGAGAATCTGCAGCGAGCTGCGATGGCTGCAAAGCAGTCGGAGACAACATTAAAGCGGCTTGGACAAGAGAACCAGAGTCTCAGAGAGGAGCAGGATCATTTAAATGCAACTATCAGCAGTATGCAATCAGATCTGAAGAATGTTCAACAGCAGAACAAAGAACTGGAGAAAAACCTAGAGACTTCACACAGAAAGGAAACTAGTCTTCAAGAAGAGCTTAACACAAAAGAGGAACAACTAGATCATAAAGAGAAGGATCTCGTTAAGTTGATGTCCACTATAGAAGCATTAGAAGCTAAAGAGAAGGAGCTTGAGGCTGCCAAAGCCACTGTAGAAGCTACTTGTATCAGACAGACTGAGATAATTGAAAGAGTGACAGCTGAGAAGCAGGAAGCCGCTGCCAAGCTAACTGTGGTTCAAGATCAGTTAGAAGTTAACGTAAAGGAAGTGTCCAGGCTCCAGGCAGAGATCTTGGACCTAAAGATGCAGGTGCAAAGATCAGAGGAGGAAAAGCTTAAATCCCAAGCTCAGCTGGAGGTGACAGAGGCCCAAAGAGACGAGCTCAGGTCTCTCACTGAACAGCTTAAAATCCAAACAGAGGCTCTGAATCAGAAGCACATAGCAGAGCTCATGGAGTGTAAGAAGAAAGAAGAGTCACTCATTGAACAACATGACCGAGAAGCAGCAGCCCACGCAGAGCTGGCAGTTTCTGCAGCTGCCATCCGAGAAGAGCTGTCCACCCTCAAGGCAGAGAGAAACAGGCTGGCTTCAGAGAACAGCGAGATCCGTGAGGGTCTACACAGAGCGAACACTGAGATGGCAGAGCTGGGGATCACCATCTGTAAGCTAAACACAGAAAAGGAAGAGGCCTGCCAGCACTTTGCAGTCGAAGTTGCAAAGTTTGAAGTCCTGGAGAAAGAGGTTGAGCAACAGGAGGAATGCAAAAAGGAACTGCAGCTGGAAAATAATAGTTTACGAGAGGAGCTAAAACAGAAGGAGACTCTTCCAGGTACTATCACAGAGCTTCAGGAGCAGCTGGAAAAGACTAAGAACCAAATGCAAAACATCAGGGACTCCTGTCGAGAGGAAATGGATGCTGTCAAGTTCCAAATGAGCTCCGAGACCATGAATCATCAGGTCAACTTAAAGGTGAGTTCACCCCAAACAATCATTTTAACATCAAGTTTTGATTCAGAGTAAATCGAAGCAGAAGTTTTGGTAAACATTCATGTTATCTTCAAATTTAAACTCATTGCTTTGGTACAGAAGCATCAACATTTTAAAAGTTGGTTTATCTCACACTGAATTTATGAACAAATATCCACATAACTTTTGTTCCCTCTGCTTTAGCTGTTCTTACAGGTGATTATATTTGGATTATGAACATGATAAAAATGTGTTTAATTAGCTTAAATATCTTAGAATTTTTAAATCTAATTTTTCCAAACACGGCAGTTTAGCTAAATTAGTGTGATTAATTCATTAATCCTCTTATATTGTTCATTTTATCTCACCGTTACTTTAAACTATTAATGCTGTTAATCATTTCCTTTCTTCATCACATCCAACACGTTACCAAAAACTAGATTTATTTTATGTTTTTAAACAAAATGTCCCGACAGAGAGACCGCTGGGTTTTAGTCTATTCACATCAATCACATCTAATCAAAAGTGAAACTGTATGAACAGTTTATTGTTCTGCGATAAAAACAAATTGATGCTAATAAACCGGTAAATAAAGAATAGAAAAAAAGTAAACGTAGTTTGGAAGATAGAGACAGTTAAAAGCATTTTTTTGTCTATTTCAGCTGTGTTCGTTGTTGCTAACTTGTTTTTAGCGCCAAACGTTTTAATCCAATTCCTCCTCTGACACTGCAGAGTTTGAAGGAACAGCTTGAAAAGTATAAAGGCGAGCTGGAGGTGGAGCAGAAGAACGTGTCCAGCCTTCAGGTGAAAGTGTGCGAGCTACAGGTTTGTATCTTTAATGATAGAACAAATGAAAAAATACTTTTTACATGTTTTTACATACAATAGAATGGAAGGATATTTGAGTGTGTACAACCTGACAGAAGTATGTGATGTTTCAAACAGGAGTAATATGTAAATTTACACTTTTCACTTGCTGATTAGTGCAGTAGGCAGATGTATGAAACAGAAAGAGCAAAATAGTTGAAAGAAGTGAAATAAAAGCTGAAAAGCACATTGAATTCGTATTTGTTCAGTATTCAGTATGAACAGACAATTACAGACATGTATGGTCTTTCTTGTGTTTATTTCACTCATACTCTCTTTGATTGTCTTTGATTACAATGAGGATTTTTTTTCCCCGTTGATTGCTGAATGTGAAATAGGTGCAAAATGTCTGTGTTCCTAATCAAGTGATTGACTCACTGGGCTGCTTTCGACATGAATTCATATTTTTCCTCAGAGGCATATGGGCATATTTCCTACTAAAGAAATTATAACATGATATTTTGACCCAGTTTTCGACCTTTGACTTCAAAACTCACAAATTTAGCACATTTATTCTTCTTCTACAAGAAAACGCTACGAATAGACAACAGAACATCATTTATGTTGTTTGATCAAACTGAGATGATTGATGTTTATATTTGTTTGTAATATTTACTAAAGGTTGAGAATGAGGAATATTTACAGCTGATTGTTGAGAAAGATGCTCACATCACAAAGGCAGAAGCCACAATTCATGAGAATGAAAGTGAAATTCAGCAGCTCAGAAATGCATCAACCAGGTGAGACAACTACAAATACAATCTTTATCTTAATGACGGAACAACATTTGACTCATTTTCCTGTTTCTTCAGTGCTGAAGAAGCACACCTGTCATTGCAGAGCGTGTGTGAGGAGTTGAAGCAGAAGCTGGAGAAGATAGAAGCGGAGAAGCAAAGCCTGTATGTGAACATGACGGCAGAGATCGATGATCTAAACGCAACCAAGCTCAACCTCGAGGAGCGGCTCATTGAGCTCATAAAGTATGTCCTCTCTCAGACCCTGTGATCTGACTCTGTCCAATCACAGGGTCCGTTTACATCCAGTTGGAAGAGTGTAACTACATTCAGCCATCTTTAATCATTTGAAGATGTGATGATATGAAATTCCTTTCAGCATTTCTGAGTGCAGAATAATATAGTACATTGAACATATAGTGTACTTTGTTCATGAGACATTTTGATTTTTGGATTCTGGATTTCATCAGGGACAAAGATGCTCTTTGGCAGAAATCTGATGCTCTGGAGTTTGAGCAGAAGGTGCGTGCAGAGGAGCGCTGGTGGTTGATGGATAAGGAGGCCACACACTGTCTCAGCTGCAGGAGCCAGTTCACCTGGTTTGTGCGCAGACATCACTGCAGGTGAGCCAACTGAACGCACTCAGGTCTGCAGCAGCCCTGATGTTCACACGTCTTTCACATAAACTTTTTTTTAAAATCTTGATTTTAAGAAAAACTGATTTTTTTTTTTCCAGACTTTGCGGTCGCATCTTCTGCTACTACTGCAGCAACAACTTTGTCATGACTAAGCACAGTGGGAAGAAGGAGCGCTGCTGCAGGGACTGCTACACGCAGCACAGCGCAGTGGTGGAGAGGTTCACAGAGGCAGAGCTGAGTCCTGCAGACGTGCTGCCGCCTCCACCTGGAGCTGCACCTCTGTCCCCTCCTGAACCGGCTCTATATAAACCCACTCCCAGGGTCACAGGTGAGAGGCAGGTGTTATTAAAGTCCACCTAGAACTTTCAGTCTTACTGTACACAAACTGTAAACAAAGTACACAAAGTGTGTGTTTGTATTGAAAGTGTGGGTCTTTCCATGCTGAGGAACAAGGATCGAAACCTGACTGAAAGTATCTTTGTTTAGTACATAAAAGGGAAGAAAATGACATTTCATTTTAGAAGAAGATTTGTTTTTTCTTTCACGCGTCTACAAAGTAAATAATGTAAAATATGAACAAGAAATAATAATGTTCAAACATCTTGAACTAATTTATGTAGCAGCAGGTACAAAGACGGATATCTGAATGAGTGTGAAAGAAAAATCCCAAAGTCTTCTAGAAGAAAATGGCCGAATGTTTTTCACTGTGAGGGTAAATTTAAAAACTAATGCTAAAGCATTAACAACAAAATCATGAAAAAATGACTGTTTCTCACAAGCTGTTGCACGTTTACCTGTTATCACCTGACTTTGATTAATATTAATGTTTTTCAGTATTTATTTGGAGTTTTGATCTTTTCTTTAAACTGATAACTGAAATAAAAAATAACAAA
Source organism: Pachypanchax playfairii (assembly GCA_006937955.1). NCBI lineage: Eukaryota > Metazoa > Chordata > Actinopteri > Cyprinodontiformes > Aplocheilidae > Pachypanchax > Pachypanchax playfairii. The sequence goes on along the minus strand of SSNP01000004.1, from coordinate 6,078,717 downwards.
ATGAAGCAGTATAGAAGGACAGAAGGCCCCAAGAGATTTAACATGATAAATAATTTTAAGTCAATATTTTGTATTTAAAAGATTGAAATTTTTTGTTTGTTGTTTGATTCTGGTCCCAACCTTTAGAAATAATGTTTTTATCTCCATCCAGTTGGTCATCATGGCTTTACCTCATGATTTGCCTGTTAGTTAATTATCAACCCCAGAGTGTCATAAATGGATATGTTTGAAATCTTTAGGATATGAGAATGGCATAAGGACCATTGGATTAGATTAGATAAGAAATTTTTAGGTTTGAGTCACATTATGGTGGAAATAAGAGATGCGGTGAACGTCTCTGGGTGCTTTCTAGTTTATATAAATTTTACCTTGTTAAATCAACTCCTTTTTTACAGTTTCAGACCCTAATAATAAATCTGAAGATGGAGGTTTTGACATCATCACAGAACAGGAAGTGAACGGTGTCTACGACAGTGATACCAACTCTCAGACCACAGGAGGTTCTCTGGAGGGAGAACAAGACCAACAACAACCTGGAACACGGGACATGTGAGACTTACATTTTGATAGCATGTCATGCTACCATCAGAAAATAAGTGCCGTAATTTTCGGACTATAAGCAGCTACTTTTTTCAGATGCTTTAAACCCTGCGGTTTAAACAATGATGTTGCTAATTTATAGATTTTTACTGAATAACGAGCTTCATGTCACCAAAACATTTAGGCTCGTCTCATCAGACCAAACAAAACACAGTGGACCAAAGAAGCTGTTTGAATTAAATCAAACAAACTCACACTAAATTCTTCATTTTGTGCTTCATGCACATGCTTTTAAACACGCAAAAATGCACGTGATGCAGCTCTCAAGTTAATGGTGATTGATCAGATCAATTTCTTTAATCAGCCATGTTACAGCCAATGTTAAATATATATATATATTTACAGTACATATTTAATGAAAAGTTAGAAAAATCTTTCTGTGTAAATGTCTCATCTTACAGTGTCGACATCTCCAGCTTATAGACAGGCACTGTCTTTATATGTACAAATCTTGTTTTCTTCATAGATTTAGTTTGTGCAGCTTATATTCAGGTGAACTTAATAGTCCAGAAAGTACGTTAAAAACAGGATAAAATATGGCAAGCTCAATTATCACATAATAATTGCTAAGACACATAAAACAACTGAAAAAAATGAACATTTCAGACATCAAGAATGCCACTTTTTTATCCAGTATCAACACGTTAAACATCTCAAACATCATTCTTCTGAAGAAAAATGATGTGACATTTCCTGTTTCAGCTCTAAATATAGACAGGTACCCTCTTCCACATTAGAGTGACTAAAGCCTGTCCATCCTTCCATCTTGTGCTTGTGGGGAGCTGGTATCTATTTCCAGCTCTCATTTGGTGAGAGGCGGGGTTACACCCTCGACAGGTCGCTGGACCATCACAGAGCCACATAGAGTCAAACAACCTCACACACACCTAAAAAAGATCCAGTCGAGAGTTGAACCCAGAACCTTGTTGATGCCACTATGATACATCTACATAGTCCAGCATATAGCTGTTCCTGGTTATTCTCATGTTTACATTCTTCCACTTGCTACTGAAGTTAGCATCTGTTGTGCAAATCTTCATAGGGATTACAGTGAATACAATGTAGTTTTGATGAAAACGTGATAAAATAACAGCAGATTGCAGTTTGATGAGCAGTTCTTGCTTCATGGCCATTGCTGACTCGTCATGCCATGGGACACAGCTGAGGGATGCAGATAAAACATGGCTCAGCTGTTTGTTTTTGCAGGCAGTTTGTGAATCTCTCGGGATCTGGTCATGCTCAGATGAAGCTCAAAGAGAAGGGTCAATCTGTAAAAACACGGACACCGCAGCACCGATCACATCCAGGTTCCCAGTGTTGATTTGGTGTTATCAGTAACGCATCGTCGGGTTGTTGTTGGAAACAAGAAACATCAGATAAACGTTAAGCTTCAGTCAACTGTATGCAGAGAGCAAAGTGTCTCAAGATTTCAACAGTCTTTGTTCTCCTTTTTCACTTTTAAGATAAAATTAAATTAAACCAGAATAGAGAAGTGCTTCATCTCAGTGACTTTTTGTTTCATGTCGTGAGCGTTTACAAGAACTGTCTGCTTCCTAGAAGTCCAAACAATACCTCCAACATCCGTCCAGCACAGTTAATCTGCAGGTAATTCAGACTAATGAGTATTGGATTACGTTTACATGATGGTTAAATTCTCTCCTTTTGTGTTATCAACATGGTTAAAAATCCTCCAGCTTTTAAAATCTGGATTTGCAAGTCAAAGACTAGTTTTACTTTCATATGGATTTTTAGTTAAAACATGCACAAAGATTCTTGAGGCCAGTTAAGATGTGCAGACATTTAACTGTGCATATATTTATTGTCCAGTTTAAATTCATGGTCATGAAGTTAATTTAAAAGTCAGGCTAATGGTAGCTGCACCCTTATTTGTGTTGAGAGAGATAATTTGGCAGTTTTACATCATATATTCGTCTTTTTAAACACATAGTTCTCCCTGTACATGTCTTGGTTTGTATTTTGCAGAGGGACAGGAGATGTGACCCCTGATGAAGAGCATGTTCCCACTGTTCAGGATGCTGAGATTAACCTCCTGAGATCAGGAGAAGTCACGTAAGTCTTATTTTTTATAGACTCCATTTAATTTCTAACCTGGCTCTTCCAGATCTATGTGTAGCCCCGCCTCTTCTCGATTCGGGGACACACATAGATCTGGAACTGCTCCGTTTGAAAACGTTTATAAAAAGGAGGGACATCTGATATAATATTTTAATCTAATTGGAGGAGCCAGCAAGTGTCTGCCTTTGATGACTTGTCTTCAATCACAGGCTATTTAATTTCCTTATTTGAATGAATTTGTCGGAGCTAACCGTGTTGACCCTTACAGGATGGCCGTCCCTCTCAGCCTGGAGGATGTTTCCCAGTTTGGTGATGGTACCAGGGAGCTCTTCATCAAGTCCAGTTGTTACAGTGTCATCACCGTCACTGTGGCAGACTGTGGACCAACCATCAGCTGGATGTTTTCCTCTGAGCCCAAGAGCATCTCCTTCAGTGTAGTTTACAGAGAATCCAGTGAGATACAGGTGGAACAGTCAAAGGTAGAACTACTTATTCTGTGAAGTTTTATTTCATGTCCAAGTATTGTGTTGTGAAATTCAGGGACCAATTTTTTGACTCTCTTCTGAAGGTTTTTCACTTCATTCACCCTTTTTTATGTCGTCCAGGACGATCAGTTGTCAGACATTATTACATCATTTGAAAAGGCTGAGTAAAATGCTTTTCAGTTGCTGAAAAAGTCAAATGTGGAAAGCTCACATGGAAGTTATTTTCAGACACTACTGACTGAAATTGTGTGCACTTCCTGCAGAGAGGAGGGTCATTTTGACTGATTGTTCAAAGCTGATGGCGTGAGGAGAACTGCTGCAGGCTGACAGCGTGCACGATCTGCACACCAAAAATGTCAACAGTTTGAAACAATTCACGCCGCCTCGTTTTTCCTGACGAGTTTTATGTTGTTTTGTTTAGAAATCTGGTTTATCTTAAAGTTTGACAGATATAACAGTTTTTATCATGGTGATCATGTGATCGCCTAAAAACAAGGGAATTAAAGATTGTCTTACATTTGAAATGTTTTGTAAATACAAAGATTTGTTGGCTTTTTGGAGACTTTAGTGTTTGTGTTTGTCTCTCAGGTGCTGATTCCTCTGACTCGCTGCAATTCTCATAAAGAGACCGTTCAGGGTCAGCTGAAAGTGCGCCGCCCCGGCCTCTACACCCTCATCTTTGACAACTCATTTTCTCGGTACGAACATTCTAGAATGGAGGTTTAAGCCTGTGGGAGTGTTCAGTGAGAGAACGTGTGTTCTACACATGATTTCACACCAAAGGACAAGCAATGCCTTCCACTCTAGGTGACCTCACTTTCCTTAACTGTGCAGCCACTGCAGCTACAGCTGTTACAGCTGCATGAACACATGCTGGCTGTTTTTTTTCTGAGCCCCTCCCCCCCCCAGCATCCACCTATGGGACAAAGATACTCTCATCACTCTGTAGCTGTAGAGAAACCTAATCATGTGATGGGATTAGATGCTAAACTCATAAAAACCAAAAAAATAAAGAGAAATAGTTATATAAACATTTTTACACAAGTTTCCTAATTTTTTTGTTTTACTTTTTGACTCTAATGATCCTTTAATAAAAACTTTTTTCTCAACAGGTTTATTTCCAAGAAAGTGTTTTATCATCTGACCGTGGAGAAGTCCATAATCTACGATGGAAGCGATGGTTCTTGAATGTTACACCACAGGCTCCTGATTTCTCACTGAAAGCTGACGGGAAATGGAAAAAACTTTCTTCTCTTTTATCCTACAAACCAAATGCTTTCAAATATATTGTGTATTTTTTTTTTTAAGTGAGTTGTAAGTTATTTTCAAGGTATTCATCTGTTCTAAAGGTCAGTGTCAAGTAAGGGAGAGGTACTAAGAAGGATATATTAATGCAAAATTAAGCACTGAGTTTTTATATATACTCACCAAGTACTTCATTTACATTTATTAACCTATTTAAGGCAAAATCAGTAATCACTTTCTGTGTCGGGGATTTTTTTAGTCTTAGTTTTGTTTCTTCTCATTTGTTTTACTTGCTGTAACATCACAGTCTGTTGACGAGCAGCAAATAACACTATTTATTAAGAATTTTGATTTATTACAAAGAAAAATAAGATATCAGCAACATTCATATGCAGACACCCACAAAACGCTGTCCTATTTCCTTTTGCAGACACAAGTGCATGTAAATGATTTGTGCTATGTTGGTTTTTCATCACATGCCTCAGAAAAAAAGCACATGCAAGTGTTTTTTTGGAGCTTGTTGTCAAAGAGTGTGTTTAAACATTGTGTTAATGTGGAAAAGAAACAAGGAAGTGGCTAATAGCAGATTTTACAACAAACCTCACAACTGAGATATTCTCATAAAACACAACACTGACATCTTACTTTAGTTTCAAACCAGCTTTTTACATCCACTTTATAAAATCAAATACATTTTTAGTAATTTTTTGTATTACAGAGCATTTCTGTGTTTCCAAAGTGCCTGTTGATTCTAAATCCCATGTATTTCTTCACTTGTCTAGTGGTTTTACTCTTTTTTTAGTTGTACAAAACATAAACTCTATAAACTGATAAAGTAGTTTTTTTAGCATCATTATGAACATTTCATTTGTGTCAGTGATTTTCCTTTTGGATTGAATTTGCAATTCCTCACAGGTTTTTGCAGTTCGTTCAGATGTCTTTCTAATTTTCTTCTTCTCTCAGACATCAAATGAATTTAAATTTAAAGACTGTTTTAATAATTGTTTCATTTTTAAAGAAAATCAACAATAAAATGGCTCTCAGTCACCTTCAGTTAGCTTTACACTACTTAACCAGCGGGTTTGCTGTTATAGTTTTTTCCAATTTCTGTGTTTTTGGTAAAAAAAAAAATATGCAAATTTATTTTCAGATGTATTTTCTCTAAAGGGCTGCATTTGCAATAACTACATTTTTAAAAAGAATTTTAAACGTTTTGGAGTTTTATCTTTGTCAGGTAATTTGCACATGCAAGACTTTTGTACGTCCTTTTGTGGGACTATTTTTTTGGGGAAGCGCAATATGCACAATTCATTGATTACTAAGTGTAATAAACAAATGAAAAATAAAATGTTATATTTGTGGCGTCCACTTGTCTGTGTGTGATTTATTTAATGAGCACAAAATCTAAACCAAACAATACATTTAAGCTCTGCTTCAGTTAACAGTGTGTTTCTTGGGGATGAACTCTGAAGAAACCAGAACAAACCAGTTAGAATAAATGTGCAGTCAAGTTATTTTTTATTTTGTTTATTGTGATTTGATCAGATGTAAAGTAGACAAAACTCAACCCAACAGTGAGTGAAAACAATGTTCCACTAAAAGCATCTTGTGTAAATCAGTAACACAAAGTGTGTGTGTCATTTTATGATGTGTGTCTTATGTTGGTTATTAAAGGGGTTTTAGTGAAGCGTGTTTCTGATTTGATTGTGTGTAATGTGTTTGTAGCAGATTTTTAGGAATAATATCCTGACATTTTCATGGCTGGATGGCTGGATGGATGGATGGATGGATGGATGGATGGATGGATGGATGGGTGGATGGATGGCTGGATGGATGGATGGATGGATGGATGGATGGGTGGATGGATGGCTGGATGGATGGATGGATGGGTGGATGGCTGGATGGATGGATGGATGGATGGATGGATGGGTGGATGGATGGCTGGATGGATGGATGGATGGGTGGATGGCTGGATGGATGGATGGATGGATGGATGAAATGTTCTTTTGTCACGTGTTGATTGTAACACCTCGTCAGTTCCACTCATAGACGTTTCAGCTGTAAAGTTAAGGTGTAATTTGCCTTCAAAATAAAATATATTTTTGAGTACTAAAAACGTCCCTAGTCAACATCAATTCTTTTGAATCCTTTCATGTTAATGTTATTTGCAGCTGTTTGAACATCTGTCAGGCTGTAACAAGAAAAAGAATTTTAATTCTCAAACGTACAATGTGAAGCTTTTATTGTGAAAACAACCACCGGAATGGCCATGTTTGTGTTGCACATGTTTGACAGGTGTACAAGTGCACCATCCTGACTCGGAGAGCGCGCAGTCCTGTCCTGTTGGAGTGCGTCTCAGGAAAGCGTCACGTTTGGATTCTGCAGGAGCCGACAGCATGTTCCTTCTCTCCAGAGAGACTCTTCTCATCCTGGGTTTGGCTCGATGTGTGAGTAATTAAAACTGACTGCATGCTTTTGAAACAAACCCAAACATTATCTTGAGTACTGCGCAAAATAAATATGTAAATAAATAATTAGCTACAACCAGAGAAAAATGTAAGAAAACAATTTTTATGGGTAAAAAATTAGCAGATCACTCGGTCCAGGGAGCTAAAACAATTTGTTTAGGTCTGTTTTTTTGCTTAATTTTTTGTAAGAAATGTCATTACTACACACCAACAGAGCCCCGAGCGTGCGCATCTGTTAATGTTTTGGCTCCTTTTCTCATCATCAACGTGTGCATGTTGTAACACATAAAGAAAACAACATAAAATAAAATAATACAAGTCCTTTCCTGTTCTTGCCATTTTGACACACAAGTAGACAACAAGTTGTTCTTATTGACACACTGCTTTAACCTGTAAAATTTAATGATTTTACATGTCAGGAATCACACTTATCCAAAGCATTTCACAATAAAATAACAGATTAATAAAGGTTTGTGGCTCAGAACTTCATCTTAATGTAAGAGTTTTTTCTTTCTCAGATTGCGTCTGCATGTGTATATTGAACACAAGGTGCATGAAACCTTCTTTAGAGCATGTTTAGGATCTTATTCCACTCTACAACATTTTACAAATGTCCTTTAAAACTTCATGACTGCAGTAGTCATCATCATCGTTTATTAGTGTGGTCTTATATGAAGGTTTAAACTGTGCTGCAGACAGGCTGTATGTTTGTGATTGCTTGTGTTTTTGGATGATAATTTATATGTGATTTAAAAAAATATTGGAATGTTTGAATGCAGTTTGTTGCTGTTTATAAATGATACGAATTGATTAATCTTTGACAAAATATATCGAACCTTCCCCAAGACGACAGCAGCTTCCTCACTGAAAAATCACCTCACTGGCACTATGTGCTCAGACATCATTTATTTAACGTCTCATATTTTAAAGCCCCAGTTCTAAAGTGAAGTGATTAACAGGGAAAACACCCTAGTTTAGACATGATGTAGCACTTGTTTGTTTATAAAACAGGGTTTGTTTGGGTGAACGCTTGTAGGTTTTGGTGCATCAATATGATGCATCTTGTAAAGATGGAACATTGAGGAATGTTTGCATGCAACAAACACCCGAATTGTCATACCTGGTAATAACGTAACAGAAAATTGTTTCTGATTGTTTCTGCGGTCCACATCTAGCAACAAACCTTTTTTTCATCATGTCACATTCAAATGTTCACAAAACAGGCTTTTATTACAGCGCCACTTCGCTAATTTCCCTCTCGGAATAGAAATGTGAGAAGCAACAGGTACTGAGATGATCTGCTTGCTATGAAGATAATGGGAGCAGGGAGAACTCACACACACACACACACACACACACAAGTTTGTTTTGCTATCCTTATGGGGACCGTCCATTGACTTCCACTGATTTTAGTAACTAGATTTATACCTAACCCAAACCTTTTTCCTAACCTTAACCATTACTGATCTATATCTAACCCTAAGACTAACTAAAACTCTATTCACACCATACGTATAAACCTAACCCCTAACCCTAAAAAGGGGAGTCCCCCTCATGGGGACCAGGCTTCGGTCCCCACAAGAACCCTCGGACCCCAGAAAGATAGTAAAAGTCAGGAAACTGGTCCTCAGGAGGTCAGAAAAACAAGCACACACACACACACACACACACACACACTCATGCACACATCATGCACCTCTTCATAGTGTTTCTCTGCACAGGACCCCAGAGGACTGCAATGATCTAAAACACTTAAATGGTGTTCTGTGTTTCAGGAAAAAAAAACACAGTTCCAAATGGCACTTCTCAAAAAACAAACAAAGTCTTCTGAATGTTGAAATGTGATGAAATTGTTGCACTTTAACCAGCACCTGAGAGATAAAACTGAAAAGAGGTTAAAACAGGATGAAAAGGATTATCTGTTATTAGCTGCAGGGGAAGAAAACGTTTAATCCATCCACCTTCTGACAGATATGAGCTTCTTCTGATTTACTTAACAAAAAGAGAGTTCAGCACATAAAGTTAAAGGAATAACTGAGATAAATGATCCTCGTGATTTTTCATTTATCTATCAACTCATTTTCAAATAACATCCAAATATTCCTTTGTGTGCACATGTTCTGAACTTCAGAGGCTGACCTTGTTTGTGCTCTCTTTCTGATTGAAAGAATATGTTTCATGTTTCTAAACCATGCCAGTGCTCAGAACCATAATGGATCCCCTGATTCGCTGTTGAAAATAACATCTACAAAGTGAGCCTGATGTGGTGGCCTCCTTTTTTTTGGGGGGGGGGGTAGTTAATGGATAATGGCTTTCACCTCTCAGAGAACATTTTTTACTGCAGACTGCACTAACGCAGGCTGTGTGGACCAGTTTCAGTGTTCATACTGTACACACTGACCCTATGGTAGCGTTCACCCCCCCACGTCTGGTTTTCTTCTGTTTCTGTCTCTCAAGTGCACCACAGTGTCTCCCCTCATCACATCATGCAGCTGAAATGCATGAACGCATCATGAGCCCCCAGTGCTTCATGGAACAACCCGGCCTTGAGTCACTTAACCCCCCCCCCATCAAATCTTCACTCCATCTTCATGTTGCGCATTTTTTCATCACAACGTCCAGCATAATCCTACACACCGCGTTTCACTTAGATGCCCCCCTCCAGGTGTTTTATGAGCGTGCACATTTTTCACAGCACGTGTGGAGGAATCAGACAAAAAAACTACAATAAGATTAAAAATAAATAAAAAAAATCCTGGGAATAATGAGACCTTAAAATCAAAAACCCAACTGCATCTTCGTTAATTAATGAAGATGAAACAGTTAAAAACTAAAAGTTTGACATTATAACATTGAATTTAAAAAAAAAGCAACATTTTTAACATATTTTTTTGCTAAAGTTTTAATGTTTTATTTGAAATGATCATGACTTAGTTTTTATCCTTGTGATTCATGCTGTCTGCTCTTCTTGCAATTTTCTGTTTATCTGTAAGTAATTTTGTTTTTTCTTTGTTTAAAGTTTTTTGTTTTCATTAGTCCTCGAGTGCGTGAGTCCTGCCAGCTCGGTCCAGCTGCGTCCACAATTTAAACTTTATTTCTTCTCAGAAAGTCAAAAGAACTTTAAATACTCCAGTGTATGTGAGAAAAAGGTAGAAAAAAATCAGAACTATTTAAAAAACTTTGAAATAAAACAACCTCAAAATTTACAACTTCCCCTTTAGTAAAATAAACCATTTAGGAATAATAATAACCCTCTAATGCCCCTTGTATCATATTTGCTACATAGTTTTGATCATTTCTAACATGGCTGCTCCCAGTAAATGATCCACTTGCCTTTTTTTCAGGTTAAATCATCATTATTATATGGATGAATGCATTATTATTAAATCATTTTTTATATTACAATTAAACCGTAAAAACGGCCAATGTAATAAATGTGATACAAAAAATCTATTATAAATAACATGATACAGCAAAAAACGATTGTGAATTTTGTTCTAAGGCTTCGTAAACATCCCAGTTCCAAATAATCCGAATTTTCTGGCTATTTTTTAATAAGTTGGGTCTTACAGGGATAAAGTCACTATAGAGTGTTTTAACAAAAGTCTGCATTCAAAGTAAAGCTTCATAAATAAATCAAATGGAGTGTCAGTCGCTCCTTACAGAGAGGAAGTGCCAGGCAGCGTTAGCATGCAGCTCACAGTGATGAGTATTATAACCGTCACCGGTGATAAATCAGACTAACAAGCAGCATCCAAGGGCTTCAGAGTCAAAGCTGACGTGAGCATGTAAATGTCACCTCAGTCCTGCACTGATAGACATGAATAGTGAATAGTTTGACTCTGTCCTTAGAAATTAAACATTAAATGATATTTATGCAGAAAATCTCAGAGTCCTGACTTAAAGCGCACGCCAAGCTGCGTGACTCTAGTCTGAATGGCGTATTCCTGCAGGAGATGACGGTTTTCTTGGTGTCCCTCACCTGCCTTTGAACCGGAGGAGTGACTGCAGGGTAAACTGTACAATAACAACCCATGATATATAATTACTGTAACATTATGGAAGAGGGGAGGCAGACAAGTGCAGTCGTGCAGCCGATGAAGAGGTGGTTGCATATTTATTCCTGGTGAGCAGATTTTGTTGTTTTGCTTTTTTCTCTGGGAGCAAATTTATGTGCAGTTGTAACAAGTTTGGGGTGTGATGTTTATTTTGTCTGTTTTTGGCACAGCCGCTGGAGTGGTTTAAAATTCTGCTCCAACGCGCTCTGGCTTGTTTCTAAGAATGCCATTATCTGTGTGTGTGAGAGAGACAACAGAAAATACACAATCAAATAAATAAACAAAAGGTTGTTTTTGAGTTTTTTTTTCTGAGGAATACAGGATATATCAGATTCATTCTGATTAATTTTAAGATTAAATCTACAGGTCTGCAGGTAGGGATTGTTTTTCTTTGTCTTTTTTATGACTATACATTCTGTATTTAATTGATGTTATTCTATTTCTGCATCAAAAGCAGTTTTATAAACTCAGGTTTAAAAGAAAGGTACATGAACATGTCACACTGTCGGGTCAAAGGCGTCGACGTCGCTCTATCAGATGCCTTTAAATGACTTCCGGTGACTTTGTGCTGCAGATGTTTTAACCCCCTGCAGAGAAACTCTTTGATCCTTTTAATAGAAATGTTTATAGCACACAACACCTCGTCCTTTTGGACAGCACTAAGCAGCCTGATTCCTGAAGAAATCTAGTTTCTCCAGAGTTTTTATTCTCCCAGAGGAGATCATCTTCAGAAGCTTTTGTTTCATTGAGAGTTCGGAAGCATCGCGTCACAAAGACACGTCTCATTTTTCCCTTCAGGCCTTTTAGAAGGAGATGAAAATGACCTGAAACAGAGACGCGGTTGGAGCTTCATGCAGATGAGTAGCAGAGGCGGGTTAATTAGCACAGTTTCTGAGATTCTATGTTGAAGCAACTTTGGAAATAGATGGACATCACAGTGCTGGTGATGTGTCTCCATCTTCAACATACTTTTCATCCACCATTTTTCCCTTGTCTTGATCATTTTTGGTCATATTTACATTATGGAAACTTTTCTCTTCAAAGGAGGTGAAATAACCGTCTAAACAGGCCACCTGTCATCCCTGCTGAAACCACCTTGCACGCTTCACCACGCGTTTGATGATTTGAGAACCAAGAAACAAAAAATATTGGTAAATTAAAGAGGACCAGACAAACAACCTGTCGAGACGTTTCATCAGGCAGTGCAGGGCTGTCATATCCCGTCAAAGCCAACAAAACAAGTCCAAGCTTTCTGCTCTGACCTTTACATTGAGACCACTTAAGAATGCTGGCGGCATAAATAATAAAATAAACGTCTCTTTCCCGTTTAACCCGTGATGGTGGTGATGCACTTCTCATACTGCTCTACTCACCAGCCATGTAAGCACAAAGATCCAAAGTGTTAAAATGTCTAACAGCTGATCAGCTCATTGAATTTACAGATTTTGAGGATTTGTGTTAATTTATTCGTCTTTGTTTGAGCTAGAAAAGAATCCAGACATCCAAATTCCTGCTTTCAAGTTTAGAAAAAGTGCATTTTTCATTCAGTTTTTTTTCCTCCTTTATTAACTTTTCATTTCAGAATAAAAGTGCTCAGGTTTAAAGCGGTGCCAGGAACATTTTGGTAAAAGTGTCAGCTGAAATCCACTTCCACATGCTTTCTACATCTCAGATGGTCTACACTTATCTTCTCAATAAAATCTCATATAAAAGGGAGTCAGTCCCTTCTGGGCGATAAAAAAAAAACAAACTTCTGCATCAGATTTTACAGACCAAGATAGAATAAATCCATTTTACAAAGTCTCATATTTTTCTGCTTTGAACATTTGCTTTTCCCATGTCTCGCTTTCAACAGACACTCAGCCAAACTCAAGTGTTCAGAATAGATTCTACCTGTTGGTTCATCCAGACAGCGATGAAAAGACACTTCTCTTTAAAACTAATCATTTCTGTAAAGCTCTCTGTTTTATTAAATCTAACACAAATTATATGCAGTGGTGCAATTGAAATATTTGGACCTATTACATGGATTTTTAATGCAAAACAACTTTCTGAGGAAAATATTACAGTCATTCCTGCAAATCTACACCAACAGTTCTTCCTAAATTCACCTTCCATCCATCTTTGTTTACATCAATCCGTGGCCTTTTCAAAAACCAGAATTTATTTATCTCTGTCAGCCTGGAATAAGTCTCGGGCCAGTCAAATGCAAATTTGGTTACTCTGTTTTCATTTGACATGTGGAAGAACAAACTGCAGAATAACTGAGCAGCACCAAATAGATGGAGCAAAGATAATCATCTATGTCCCCAGGAACAAACTCCTTTAATGAAATCATCCTGACTCACCCCATCATTCTGTGCTCTATATGGAAAGATCATCGTGTTTAATGTCACCAGTGGAACTAGGTGCGTCTGGCCGAAAGGGTGCTGTTTCAGCAGGAAAGCAACATGAGTCAGTGCTCCTTTAGGGATGACATGCGCTTTAGTTTTTGAGAATCTACCTGTTTACGAACCTCTGAGTACGTTTCACTGAGCTTGCCTTCTTGCTTTGTCTCCAGGTTTTGTCGGGGCTGCACCCCGAGTGTGAATACATATTTCAGCTGGAGAAGGAGGAGCGCCTCTGCCTTCAGTACATCGCCGAGCAAGAAAACAAAAGCACGGAAGGTGTGTCTCTCATTTCACGAAAAGCAAACCAGCAACTGGCAGCTCATAAATTCAAGAGCTGCAGTTTGTTTTATTAAACATGGTCACATTAGGTACAAAAAGAGTAAAAATGAGAATAATTAGCCTTTGATTCTTTGTGTTTATACTCCTGATCTGTGTTTCTGTCTCTAACTATCCAAATACCAACACATTTAACCGTTTTCCTTCAAAACCTTCAATAAGGTTGTCGTCCCCTCTGGGATGCTGTTGCCTGCTGGCCTCATGCAGTCACCGGGGAAACCGTCCAGAGAGGTTGTCCTGCCGTTTTCTCTCTTTTCAGGAACAACACAGGTGGGTAACCAACAAAAATCACATCCAGATGCAAAAATAAGACTCTGATATGAAGCTAAAGATATGAATCTGTTGAAATCAAATGCGCTGGATTGTTAAACACATTTATTTTGACTTATTTAGTTTAATTATGTCAATCTGCAAGGTTAGTTGCTGCAGATGCTGTTTAACAAGATCGTCATCAGATAAAATAGCAGGTTTAAGAATGTTGAAAATAAATTAAAATCAGGATGTTTTACTGAAGGAGTTGTGTTTTTAATGCTTCAGGGCAAATTCCTGTTCGTGTTATATCTGTAAATTGTTGAAGTTGGATGACTCACGTGCATCATTTCAGACATGACAGACTCTTTAATCTCTCTAATTATTACATAAAACTTCTGTTTAATATTGAACAACATACAAGCCTGAATAGTCGTCTATATTATCAGGAACCTTTTTGGACACAAAAGCCCTTTAAATAAAATATAAACCTTCCCAGTTTAAATAGAAGTGCTGGTATTTCACAGGAGGAAAACTTCTTCTAATCAGTCATGAAAGCAGCATGACGTGTTTTTAATGTTCACAAGAAGATCTAGGACAAAAGAAAAGATGGACTCCTTGTGGAAACCATTAAAAAATCCTCCCTATTTGTCAGTTACATGCAAATAAATTGTGTTTTTTAATGAACACCAGCAGTAAAAGGTTTTCTGTTCATCTTTTCCTCTTATTTTATTCTGCTCAGAGGCGGTTGTGCTATCTGACAGTCTATCTCATGTGTTTATAGAATAAAAGACAGGTTAAAGTCCATCACAACGCTAAACCAGACATGCACACACACCAACTCCTGCAGCAGATTTCGAATTACCTGTTAGTTTAATATTCATGACTGTGAGAGAGAAAAGGGTCACGCAAAAATAAAAGTGCTGGTGCAAGTTAACGTTCAGATTACCAAGGAAAAGGAGGTCATGATGCATCACCCTAACTGTAAAATGTGACATTGTGATGTGGGATTGCTGAAAGTACTGATTGTTTCCAAAATAGTTCTAAAATAATTGGCCCTATGTATATAGTTGTCATGACGATGAAGGACCCCAAATGTGGGCAGGAATCAGAGACTCAGGAAGTTGTGCGAAACACAAGAAATAACAAGAACTACCATCCTACTGGAAAGTGGTTGAAGGAAGCACGGGCAAAAATTTGGCAACAAAATATCAGGAAAGCGATTGAAGAATAAAATGTTTGGGGTTCGTTTTGGGTTTACTTTTTCATTTTGTTTTTGACTGCATCGCTTATTTCACACGTTTAAAAGGATTCTAATAGAATTTTTGATTGCAGAAAATTGTGCAATTTGCATTTTGTTCTCAAATTTATTTTGAAATGAGATTCTGATCAGAACACAATAGTTTAAAATGTATTTGGTTCTGCAAGCCGTCCACTCAGATGTGACATCAGTATTATAACACCCCATGTGTTAAAAGTAGGTATTTTTCAGCCATAAATGATGTAGTAAAACCCAGAAACCAGAGTGCAGCTGAAGAGTTTTTATCTGAATCTGTTCTTCTCTCACCTAAACAGAAGAATCCTCTCAGTGGTAGAGTCGACCTCTTGATCTCTCATCATCTCTTTATAGGGTCAGTGAGCCGAAACTGTACAAGCAGAGGCTGGTCGAAGCCTTTCCCGCCGTACCACGTTGCCTGCAGCGTTGATGATGACATTCCTGAGGTAAGAGTCGCAAGGCGTGACAGATTAAGAGGTCAAATGGAGGAACGATAGAGGTCAGGATGAATGTTAGCCTCAGGAAGAGAAGCAACAGGAACCAGCAGATAGTTAAATGAGAGGGCAAATGGAAAGATGAACAAACTGCAGAATAAAGACTAAAAAAGAGCAAATAGTTCCATTTATCAAGAGATACATTTTGCTTTTAAAATTAAAATACCTGGACCGACTGGTTAGCAAAGAAAATTCTTTCAGCAGTACATGAGAAATTAAGTTTAGCCCAACAGAATCATAAGTCACTCTGATAGTAATGACTGAAATCATGTTATGTACCAAAAAATAGAGAGTACTTAATCATACTGATGCTTTTGGAAGAGGGTTTGGTGCCAGAGAGAGCAGCTTTTGTTTTGATGTAAAAGGCTTTTAAAATGTTCAGAAAGCTGGAATAAAAGGAGCTTTCAGTGATCATTTTAACACAGTTGAGTCTAAAGTTTGCCAGTCATTTGGTCTCATTTTGAGACATTTACATTCATTTTGAAGCCTGACAGCATTTTGAAAAGCTTTGATATTTGGAAATAGTATCTTTTCATTTAAATCCTCCTTTTTTCTGTCTTGCTTTTAGACCGAAGAGTCGTATTTCACCACTGTGAAGCTGATTTACACCATTGGATACAGCATCTCTCTGGGTGTACTGGCTGTTGCTGTATTCATCCTGTTGCTCTTCAGGTATGAACATTATTATTTACTATCCATTTAGAGTTTTAATTGCATTCGATGTTTTTATAACATGTTGCAGACAGATAATAAAATAATAAAATCCCTCTATGGGAATAATCTTCTTCTGTTGTTTCACGGTTTTCACACACCACTCATTATTCTCAGTAACTTTTTGCTGTACCACTATTTAGAATAAAGACTTTGTAGCTTGATTTTTTAACCCAGTCACACTTTTGTACATCTGCTTTGTATTTCCATTGCGTGCTGAGAAATGTGGTTGCAAGAAAGTATCCTCAACTGAAGAGGGGAATGTTGCGATGGGAATTTCTCCACATTTGCAAATGCAGTTTCTGGACATGATCAAAACTGGTGCCAAAACAGTAATTAGACTGAAAACTGGAAGCAGAGGAAACAACCTGCAAAATCTCAGCTGCTGCATCTCGGTGATGAGCCTTTCCTGATGTATGATATCGCCTGCAACACTGATGATAACATTTCTGAAGTAAGAGTCACTGAAGCAAGGCAGCTTAAGAGGTGAAACAGAGGCATGAGAGACTCCAGATTAGGAGCGCAGAGGTCAGGGAGACTGTTAGAAACATGAGGGGAAGCGGCAGGAACGAGAAGATTGCCAATCAAAAAGGAAAACAGCTCCAAAGAAACTGGAGGACAAACGGAAGGACAACCAGGCTGAAAAAAATCAACACACCATACGGGCTGAATAACAAATATTCCATCTTCCTTTAGACTCTTTTAGAATGATGTACACAAAACTCCTACAAATGAGTAAAACAACAATAGCATAGGGGTAGGGTTACCCTAACCCTGTTTAAATCATCTGACTGCATTATAATTACTTCATGAATGAAAGTAAAGCACCGTCAGCACAGATCTTCATTAGTTGGTCTCTAAAGTAAAACAAAGTCAATGAAGGAACAATTAGAAGATTAAATTATAGAGTAAATAAGTAAATCAGTTTGATTTGGTACCTGAAATATAATTTAATGTCCCCTTTATGTTTGCTTTTTATTAGGGATGCACTGATACAGACACTGGTATTGGTTATCGGGACCAATACCATTCTAATGTACTTGTTTTGGTATCAGTTAGTTAACCGACACCATGAACTGATACTTAAAATGAGGAAACTCTGCAATAATTTCACGGAAAATTTTTGTTTTTCACTTGAAATTTTAGTTTTTTGTCATTTTTATGGATATTTTTTATCGAGTTTACCATCATTTGTTGTAACAAGCAGAGAAGAAAATAAAACCTGTCTTTTAATATCGGCACTGGTACTCGCTATCGGCAAGTACTTATATCCAAGTATCGGTATCATATCGGTTTGGAAAAAAGTGTTATCGTTGCATTACTTTTTATGATACTACATATGTAAATTCTTTGTTAATAGGAGGCTTCGATGTGCCAGGAACTTTATTCACATCCAGCTTTTTATCACTTTCATCCTGAAATCTGTGGGAGTGTTTGTGAAGGATGCTACTCTGTTCTCAAGTGATGACACCAACCACTGCACCCTCTCCACCGTAAGATAATTACACTCATAATGGGTCAGTTTGGGTCGTAAACATGGAAAATTCTTTTAGATGTCTTTTTTATTCTCCTGATTTCACCTTTTTGCATCATAATCACATGCTCTGCTTTGCTCCTTTTCTCCCCAGTTTGCCTGTAAGGCTTCTGTGGTCTTCTGTCACTACTGTGTGATGGCAAATTTCTTTTGGCTCCTGGTGGAGGCGCTCTACCTCAACTCTCTACTGCTCTCCTCTTTCTATCACAGCCGCCGATGTCTCTGGGGTTTCAGCTTGCTCGGATGGGGTGAAAACACTGACAAATGACAGACTGTGATATCATTCTGCTTTTAGCCCCTACATGTGTGACACAGAAAGTGAGACATCCATTTTTTTTTTACTCCCGCTTGACCCTGTTCAGTGTCACGGGGAGGTAAAAAAAAAGATATTTTAGGCTTATTTTTGTTTTCTTTGTAAAGTATATGTGTTTGAAATTCAGTTTACCTACAATTTAGTGCTTCAGTAGTAATTATCGTCCTTCTTGGACTGTGTGTCTCCATTTCATCCAACTCACATTCGATCTGAAATATAACACCCTTTCTTTCCAAACTGATCTGCTTGGTTTTTTTACTTTATCAAAGTGGGATTTTATTCAGAGCACAAAACTGGCAAAAGTGTAAATGGTTTATGTAGCTGGTTCTGAAAGAGTCTCAGAGACGTGTCACCCTCCAGGATCAAAGGAACGATCACAGATGTATCAAGCTGTTGAGTTCTCTGCTTCAAAGACGTTTTATCGCGTTCCTCAGAGACGTAAGAAAGCAAAACAGACTTGTGTCGGCTTATTATTCTGTCAGCATAAAAAGCTCGCCTGCATCTCGCAATAAAATCTGACCAAAAACAAACAAATAACTAATGCTAAAGGGAACATAACAGTCACCACTAATTTACCTGGAATAAATGAAGAAGAATTCTGTGCAGTAAAGT
The DNA here is from genome assembly GCA_006937955.1 of Pachypanchax playfairii. Lineage (NCBI taxonomy): Eukaryota > Metazoa > Chordata > Actinopteri > Cyprinodontiformes > Aplocheilidae > Pachypanchax > Pachypanchax playfairii. The sequence continues at coordinate 6,059,870 of SSNP01000004.1, read as the reverse complement.
CTCAGAAATAAACCTCTCAGGTGGAGATCTGTGCTGGTATTGTTTTGGAACATTAAGCCGACGGAGTCAACCGCTTGTTAGACTCTTAATTATGATCCTTCCGTCACGGTGTGTCTTGATTAGATCTCACTGACTTTAATTTGACTCTCCTCCCTCTCCGCAGGTGTTCCTGTTTTCTTTATAGTTCTGTGGATCGGATCCAGGGTGTATTTTGAGGACACAGAGTTTGTATAAACTTTCACAACCTTTTTCCTTTCACAGTCACTGTTCTGACACACACTCATTTATAATTTTGGAGCTCCTTTTATATGATAGTGAAAAGAATTTCTTGAAAAAAAAACAAGGATTTGAAATATTTTTCATCTTCTTATACAGATGTTGGGACATCAACGAGGACTCACCCTACTGGTGGATCATCAAGGGACCTATTGTTGTTTCTATAGCGGTAAATTTAGTACAGAATGATTTGTAAATTGGGGTGGCGACACATAGCATCATCATGACTCATTAATGATGCTTAAATTGACTTTTTTGACTGTTTTCTGCCAGTTATATTACAGCTGACATCTTTTTGTTTTCTATCACCAGGTAAATTTTATGCTCTTTGTAAATATTCTCAGAATCCTGATCCAGAAGCTCAATCCTCGGTTGATCCAGTTCAATAACTCCTCTCAGTACCGGTACAGCAATCCATTACTTTTACACTGTGGCTTCTTATTTGTTAATCTGACTTTTTAACGCTGAACCGTTTGAAGAAATCTCTTGTCAGCACTTCAAACTTCCTACTTGAATGTTCAAAGTTTGTTTCTATTAAATTTAAGTTTTATTTTTCCGTCTTTAAAAAGTCTTAGACTTGTTCGTGTTGAACTCTTAAGCTTTTTCAGCGCGATGACTGACACTTTTTCACACACTTTTTAACTCGTCTTGATGTGAAAAGATGCAGGAAGTGCAAAAACTGTTGATACACCTCAGTGTGTGTTGAATAATTCATTCAGACTACAGCAAATCTACTGCGTCTGGCCAAGTCTTTTTTTTTTTTTTTCTCTCTCGCCGAGAAGCTTATCAGAATTTCTAATTGAAATAGGCTTGCTAATAGACTGAGAGTGCTCGGGCACATCAAGTATTCTGAACCTCATAAAAGACATATCAAGGTAAGTTAGAAGAGGTTTTATTTAATTGCACCAGGTAGTTTAATACATGCCTTTTACACACACACACAGAGAAGTGTCCTTATGACTGACATCTCATCATCAGTGTGCCTGCTTGCATCAGGCAATCAGCAGCAGCATTCAGATGAGACGGGCTCTAACCGACTCCCTCAGGTAGCTTCGCCTCCTGCATCTGATTTCTCTGCTTCTGTGCAACAGACGTCTGGCCAAGTCCACCCTCCTCCTCATCCCTCTGTTTGGAACGCACTACATGCTCTTCAGTTTTCTGCCTGACTACTTCAGTGTTAACTTACGCCTCTGTATCGAGCTCTGCATGGGATCCTTCCAGGTATTAATGTAACATTAGAGCACAAATTGAACCCCTGCACTGTATTTAACCCCATCTAGTAAACTCTCAGATTCACTTGTACGTTTTCATTTTTTTTTTTTCTCTTTTTAACTGAACTATTTACTGTATAAAATAATTTTAAAAACAAAATTGGCGCTCACCAATCATGTTAAAGAAGTAGAGCACCTAGAATTAGGTGTGTTAACATTCCGGGGTTGACGTTCTATAAGCTAAATGTTTGCATGCAAATGTAGAAAACTAACTTTCTAGTGCATGTAGCAGGAAGACTAATCAAACTGGATATTAGGTGTGTTTTCATTGTGCAGACAGGCAACTGAAGAAAAGTTCAATCAAGCGCAAAAATTTTTTTCAAACTCAAAATTGGATTTCCTTTTTGTTATTGTTCATTGCTGCAGAGTTTAAACAGTCACTCAGCTACATAACAAAAAATCCTGTTTATTCTCATTTTTGTGTAAAGATAAAGAAAATGGGTTTCAGCTTTTGATTGCGTGTAGCTTACAGAGTGCATTATTCTGATATAATTACAGTGCTGGCTCTCTCAGTGAAACTTATTTTAATTCTTAACATAACTGCTCGAGTCTGTGTGTGATTTTTACATCTAAAGCCTAATAAATGTAAATAATGATTTGACACGCATCTCTCTCGCAGGGCCTTCTTGTTGCTGTCCTCTATTGCTTCCTCAATCAAGAGGTCAGTGTAAATCCCGCTGCTCTCAAGCTTCACCTATAATACATTCAGCACAACTCACAGGTGATTCACAGATCTCTGCTGCAGGAGAAACCTGCTCAGACGGATCATGTGTCAGCGAGAGGTGAGAGGTGTTAAGCTGTCAGGGCTTAAAGTGCAAAAACAATTTCCTTCTTCTCGTTTCCACTCGTTGCATAAAGAAAGGACCCAGAGCTCTTTGATAATCAACCGGATTAATGCAAGGTCAACCTGCCGTCAGTCTGACTGCAGCACCTGCCTGGGTTGAACAATGCATTAACACAAATCTATGTCAGTGTGCAGGAATGCCATGATGAAACTTCAGGTTTTGAATTTTCTCATAGTTTTCTGCCTTATACTGGATGTATGTTGTGTTTTATCTCTGTTTTATATAGTTTTAATGATTTCTAAGAGTCCTGTGGCTGCCACGAAAGAAAATTAACCCTCTTTTCGTCCTTTTTTTAAAACATTTTTGTCCCTGTACTCAACTTTACTGATCTGAATCACGTGTCTCTTTTATTATACATATTATGATGTTCAGAGGTGCTAGTGGATGGCGTTTGCTCTATTTAATCACATGTGGTTTTTCCTTTGTGTATCTCTCTGACAGGTGCAGAAAGAGATCCAAATGCAGTGGCTGAGGTGGCAGGAGAGGAGTTATGGGGTGGTATTGCCTGCTGCAAAGGGAAGTCAGATGGACACACCCTTCTGACGTCTTTCTGTTGGACCATCGTTCCGTACCCATCCATTCGCTCACTTTTCTTCTCTTCCATCTAACGAGCCGTGCAGCATACACGATGCTAGCTGTTGTCGTTCATGCACCGTTGAAGCCTTGGAGCGTGTGAGTTGTGTAGCAGACTGTTTTCATTGATTGCACTCTTTCTTCAGCCAGACAGGAGGAAGGGAGGTGAACTTTCTGCAGGAGAGTGATTGTGAAATCCCTTGACATTTTACACACAGTCGCATCTTATTCGACAACTCCTGCCAGCTCTCATGAGCATCCCCTAAAGCATCCAGTGGCCACAGAGGAAGCTCAACTTTTAGATTTCCTCAGAGGAATCATCTGTCTAATTAATTAAATATAATTTATCTGAGCTGAAAGGCTCAGTCTGACAATTATAAAAGCATCATCAAGGAGGGAAAATGTTAACAAGGTGTTTATTTTAATCAAGAAAGCAATACATGTCACATTTGCATTTTAATGTACTCACAGTTTAGATAATGATGTGTAATATTATTTAAAGTTTGATTGCATTCATCACCGAAGCTTGTAGCATGTTGAAAGTGTGATATTTTGGACTTTGAGTCAGAAGCTGTTGTCACGAGGACTCGTGCTTTACATTTACATGATGAATATTAATGCCTTCAGTGTCTGTTGAGGTTTTTTTGTGTTATTTTTGGTTTAAAACATGATGAAATGTTCTGGGTTTTTTTTTTTTACATATTAAACAATTATTTATTCCGCCTGTTCAATTCAAAAGCTGAGGCCAAATGTGACGTGACAGAGAACTTTGTTTCTATCCACTGCCAAATTCTTTCTAGTAAACATTTTGATAAAAAAAAGATCTTATTGTAATAATTTTTAACTATTATTTACCAGGCTGTACTGGACTTTTCTTCATCATCTTATAAAGCTTATATCTGTAAATGTTTGGTAAAGTCCAGTGAATTAATACTGAATTTTTATTTTGTACTTTATTTCTTGAATTACACTCATCTTATAGTAAAATCATATGTTTTGCCTTAAACTGAATGTAGAAGCTGTTGTTGTTTATGAGAAACAGCTGTTTTGTAGCTTGTCTCCTTGATTCATTTTGGTGTTCTGCGAACTCTTTATGCATTTGCAAAACAACATTCTCAGTGAACTGAAGTGTTTCTCTTCATTAACCTCTTTTACAAAAGAAGATCAAATCAGCTGGCAATTAGAATCTGTGAAAAACAGAAGCTAACACTGATAAAGATATTGTTACATGTGATTTGTAGGTTTAGAAACTGTTTTGTTTGCTTCACAAAAGTAATTTCAATAAAAGCGTTTTTTTTTTAACACTGGTCATACGTTCAGTTTGTGCTGTTGGTGGAGTGACAAGCAGACAATACATATCTTAAGTTTATCATCAATGTTTATTATCAAGCAGCTGTCAAAACTCAGAGAACTGTCATCTGAATACAGTTTCCTGGGTTTATTACCCTTTCACAATAAAAGTCGTCTTGAAGCGCTATTGCAACAAATGTAAACAAAACAGGAACATGGCTGACCAAAACAAAGGTAAAAAGGAGCACAAACTCCATTTTCAATAGTTTTGAAATAATAATATATATAAAAAACCCAATAGAAACTATTAAAAAAACTAAATTTGTTTTCTAAAGTCAGGAGAGCTGTAAACTTGCACAATCTCACAAAAGCAAGACATGAGGTTGAAAGTGTGATGGATGGAAGATGTAATTCCACTTGAAGGAATTTGATTCGTTGTTATATTTCTATAGTGTATTTATTGCCTTTTAAAAAGTCTTTTAAAACGAGTTTAGTAGTTTGCTTTTGAAATGAAGTTATTTTCTCATGCTGTAGGCTGCAGCAGCAGAGAGCAGCTACTTTTAATGCTGATCTTTATTTTTGTAACTCTGTGGACTTTTTCACATGCATAAAAACTCATCCAACCCATTGTGACATATTGGATCTGGCTCAGATAGATGATGAGGAGAAGCAACAACAAAAAAAACAATCCTCAAATAACAATTAAAAAATGTCCAATATTTATAACCCATTAATTTGATCCTTTATAAATGATTTCTCTTGCTTCCTAATTTCTCTGATTAGTCAGAATATTAGAAATGCTCCTGTTACTTGACAGTTGCAGACCGGACCTGATAGTTTGTTTGTCTCCATCAGATCAGGCCGAGTTTAATATCAGTCATCAAATAGAATAATGTAGTTTTATTACAATTTATTGAATGGAATGAGATGCCCCATTTTGCTGACTTCATCAAAGCGCGCACTGACCTTGAAGAGTTTGAAACATCTGTTTGTGTGAGTTTTCTGAAAGACTCATTGATCCGGATAAAATGTTAAAAACTTCCCAGAATGAGGAAGAATGTTTTATGATCTCCAGCTTTGCTGCTCCTCTGTGGGTTTTGGGGATTTGTGGAATGGGAAGTGCGAAACGAGCCGGATGTGGGGTCACTGCTGGATCGTTCAGCCCCCCTTACACACACACGCGGAGTTGGAGTCCAGCTGCTGGATTCCGCATCTGGGCAAACAGACGCGTTTCGGCATCTGATAATCTTCCTCCTATCGATCCGGTGAACTCTGGTCCGAAATCAATCCGTGCGAGTGTATAAAACTCGGGTAAGTCCGTGAGTGAGATCCAAAAGCTTCGGATCACCATCACTCACAGAACACAGTCGCACATTTCTATAGATTTTTTCTGCGCTTTTGTCCAAAATAAGAGTTTCTATTTTAAAAAGTTGTAACTTTCACACAAACTCCAAGTTTCTGTAATTCTAACTGCAGCATCTTTAAGAGAAATGAAGTTTCTTTTGTTCTGCTCAAACATTTGGTGGGTTGATGTTAATGGCAGGGTGTTCCTTCCTGCCCAAACATGTTATAAACACTCTGCTTGTTACTGTTTTCAGAAACGCTCAAATGCAGTGTTTTGTTTTCTATAAAAATTGTTTTTTTCTCAGTTTTGCTGACTGAGCTCGTGTTTTCCTTTGCAGATTCAGGTGATGTCTCACCTCTGGACCTTCATGTCAGCCTTGCTGCTGTTTTTGTCAGCAGCTGAAAGTCTGAGCAGCCATGAGGGAAATGACAATGAAGTCCTCAAACACACAGAGACAGAGCTCAACAAGAACCAGGTCAGACACATAGGAACCAGACACTTCAGAGGTTTTCTTTAGATTTTAAAGGTTCTCCATGAATAAAAACTTCTTATTTTATGTTTTTTTTTAGAATCTGCTGATTGAAAACACCCTCAGAAACATCAGCCGAGTGACACCGAGCCACATACCTCCAACATGTGTGTGTTTTCCATCCTTTCTTTTATCTTTAACACACATGTTCAGTTTCTCCTAAAACATCTTCCGCTGTTTGCTTTACCTCCTGCAGCTTCCGTGACTCCCACTGCTTCCCCGAGCTCCACTCTTGCTGCTCGGTGTCCAGGGAATCAGGTGACGCAGGAGAGTGACGCTGGCTGCGGCTGTCCATCCGGAACAGTAAAGAATGGTGACAACTGCACGTGCCCTGTGGGGTTCACTCTGGAAGGAGCTGCTGGGTGTAAAGGTGAGACTCACAAGCAGAAAGCAAGAATTTAAAGTAACGCTTGAAGTGTTGGGACGCCATTAAAATAGTTAAAAGTGGTCGGTTTGATATCAGATCCCAGAGATGTGGCAGTATTTCAGAGAAGCAGCTGTCTCAACCTAAAAAAAGAGCTCTTAATTTCCTCTGCTGCAGTCTACTTTCTGTACAGTTATGCATTTACCATCTGGCTGTGCTGTGTTGCACTTTGCATCATGTAATTATCTCTCTTTATTCACCAGATGTTGATGAGTGTGAAGGAGAGAGACCAGGGCCGTGTGGTCTCCATGCCAGCTGCACCAATACCCACGGCTCGTACTCATGTTCCTGTCTCCGTGGCTACCTAATGGGTTCTGGAGGGTGCCAGGGTCGGTCAGCCTCTATAAATGTGTGTGTATGTGTGTGTACATGTGTGTTGGAGAGTATGCTAAAAGCAGAATGACAAATATTTTGATGTATATCATATGTATCGTTGCAAAGAATGTTCTTCTTATTGGTTTTATAGATATAGATGAATGTGCTCTGGCTGCAGTGACAGGTCTGCAGGCCTGTCAGGGTGTCGCTGAATGTACAAACACCCCCGGCTCATTTACCTGCTCGTGCCCGGTTGGATATGTGAAAGCTTTAAATGGAAAAGAATGTGTTGGTAAGTTGGATTTTAACACCTGACATTACAGATAAAATATAAATTCAGAAGCATTTCATCTGAAATCAGCTTTCTGTTGACTATAATTATGCTTAATTCTATCCAGTGTGTTAAAACGACTGGCATTTAAACAGGTTCTGACACTACGTACAACACAGGATAAGGTGGTTGATTATTAACGGATGATCCACGCGAACTCTTCATCGTGCTGTTTACAGCTGAATATTTCTGTCTATCTACAGATGTGGATGAGTGCAGCTTCGAGGATCAGTGTCGTCGTGAACTGGGAAATGTGTGTGTGAACACGCCCGGGAGCTTCCTGTGCCGGTGTCGGTCGGGCTTCAGAGCAGAGGCCCCTGCGTGCGTCGGTAAGTCCGTCTCTATTGTTGAGGAGTGTTGTCCAGTCAACAAACTTCTGCAGGGAATTTCACTTTTAATGTATAGAATGTGTATATAACAGAAAATTTTCTTTGAAGATGCAAAGTGGCACTTTGAGTCTTTTAACAATAAGGAAGGATGATGTTCTGTTAGTGAAGCCACAAATGTCAAACAAGTTGTGCCTCATCAGGAACCTTATTGGGTTTATTAACTTTGCACTTATTATGTTTTTTTATCTGACAATAACATACTTAAATCCAAAGTTCAGAGGCTCTGAGTTTATGGTTCTCTTTCTGTCCCAGATGTGGATGAGTGTACAGAGAGTCCTGAGTTGTGCGATGGTCAGCGTGTGTGTGAGAACACGCTTGGGAGCTACAAGTGCGTCTGCCGACCTGGTTACCAGGGAAACGGCACACACTGTGAAGGTAAGCAATTAGCGCTGTCGTCTCTCCATGGAAAATTCTGTGTCTGCAACGTCGGGGTCAGCTTCCTTGTGTGCGCGTGTTTTAATGCCTGCTGTTAAGCCTTCCATTAAAATGATCCCGAGCGGCAAAATGTTTATGAAACTGGAATGAAGTGAGGTTTAGATGGAGCTTTGAAAACAAAATATATCACTGCCTCTTTCTAGATGAGAACGAATGTGCATCCGGCAGCCACAGGTGTGACACCAACGCTCGGTGCGGGAACATCATCGGCTCGTACTTCTGTCAGTGTTCCCAGGGCTTTAATGGAGATGGGCGCTCTTGTTTTGGTGGGTAAATGTGTGCTATGTGGATGCTTCCCTTCAGAAACATGCGTCATTCTAACATCAGCAGTCCCTTCAAGGTTGTTCTTGTTTGCAGACATCAATGAGTGCCTAATTAACAATGGCTACTGTGAACACAACTGCACCAATGAAGCTGGAGGGTACAGCTGCCAGTGTGCCTCGGGGTACCTGCTGGACCAGGGTGGACACAACTGCACAGGTGAAGGACACAATCTGCATCAACAGGAAACAAGAAATTTAATCCTGTCTCAACTTCAATTTTTGAACTTAGTTTAGAAAAATTAAATAAATTGATATAGACACTAAATTAGCTCTTTTACGTGGTTGTGTCATAAATGTTTTTAACCTTCCGCAGATGTGAATGAGTGTTTGACTCTAAATGGGACCTGCGAGCAAATATGCATCAACACTGTGGGCTCTTTCCGGTGCTCCTGTAGGCCGGGCTTCCAGCTGCACATTGATGGCTGCACCTGCGTAGGTCAGCCGTCTCTCAGACACTCTTTCATTTAACGCAGCAGCTTGCATCCTCATTTCCATGTTAACTGATCAGAATGCAGATAAAATACAAGTTGCCATGGGTAAATTGACTGTTTTTAATGTTTCCTCTCATCTGTGTAGATATCGATGAATGCAAACTACAGAATGGCGGCTGCTCTCACACCTGTGCAAACTTTCCAGGAGGTTACACTTGCCACTGCCCGCCTCGCCTGCTGTTAGACAGAAACAACCTCACCTGCAGCAGTGGGTTCATCAGCACAGAGCTGAGATTATTTATTATTTATAAAAATACTAATCACTAAATATCAAATTGTCAGAAAACCTTGAACTTGTTTCATCAGCTGGTGATTGGGCAAGAGGCAGGATGACATAATTGTTCAGAACAAAAAAAATATTTAATCAGTTTTTTTCTGTTTCTGTAATTATTTGGTAATAAAACTGAGTTTTTTTTTCTTCAATTTGTACAGATGTTACATCATGCAAGCTGAGAAATGGTGGTTGTGACCATATTTGCTCTTTGGCCTCGGAGGGCCTTGTCCAATGCAGCTGTCGAGCAGGCTGGAAGCTGGGTGATGACACCCGAGGCTGCGTAGGTGAATCTCCTCTCACGTCTGTTTTAGATGTTTGTTGTTGACTTTAAGGTATTTATTTGTTTAAAGATACAATATGTAAGAATTTTACAGTGAAATACTCACACAACAGTCTAATGTCCCACTGATGTTGAAAGTAAAGTCACATTGTAACAGATGTTGATCTCAGCCGGCTGGGTGGTCGCTAGTTTCCGTCATTTTAAACAAAGGTAACCCGGACTAGAATCATTATTTACACGTCCAGACTTCCTGGTTCCATAACGAATCACGTGTGAGTCTGCAAGGCTGCCAAGTCTTCAACACAAGCTGTTGTAATTCCACAACGACCAGCAGCAAAAAGTAAGAAACCACCACATCCTTCCAACTGAGCAGTTGAGCTGCACGTGATGGGGCGTTCAAATGTAATTAGGAAAACTCAACGCTGAATAAATAGACCTTCAGATGTTCCCAAAAATTTATCAAATACAAGAGAAACAAAACAAGAATCAACATCAGAACTGGCAACCCAACAGAAAAATCATGGGGGGGTGAGTGGCTGAGAGCGGATGTTCTTTTTCTACATGAACTGCAGAAATCAGATTTAACAACAACGTCTAAATATATACTTCACCTTTAAGGCTGGCCTGAGAAAATAGTTTTTTTTTTTTTACTTACTGTTGAATTAAATATTAAATCTGAATTTATGAAAAAAAAAACTTTCTAGTGCATAAAAAAATTGCAACTTTTCCTGAACACAATAAATATCTATTTGGTATTTGGCCATCCAAAGGAGATTGTTGTTTAATATTATGTGCAAAATCAGTTCAAAATTAAATTAACAGCCTCTAATTCAGATTGTCCTGAAATGCCTCTCTGTCTGTCTTTTTGTTTTGAGATGTGAACGAGTGTGGCGACTTCACAAACGGAGGCTGTGAGCAGATCTGCGTGAACCATCCTGGAGGTTTTAACTGCACCTGCAGGGACGGGTATGAAGTACGACCTGATGACCCCACTAAGTGCCGGCGTGAGTCACGTATCATGCTTCTCCTGCAACGAATGGAGAATTCTCACGGACAACGTTTCATAAAGCTTTCACAGAGTCTTATATGAAGTGATGTTAATGAGCCTGTCTTCTTGTCCAGCTGTGTGTGACCCACCGTGTCAGAACTACGGAGTGTGCGTGGCGCCAAATAGCTGTGATTGTCCTCCAGGTTATCCTGGAGTGGGCTGCTCAGGTACAAACTTCTATTACTGCACATGACACAGAGTATTCCAACATGTAGTAATTACTGTTTCATATTAACTACCAAACATGATAAAACAAGTGTAGGTTTATTGCTCCAGTGTGAAATATCCAGCGCCATCTAGTGGCACAATGAGGAAATAACAACAAATCTCATCTTTCCTTTTTTTCTTTTTGCATGATTTTGCATATTTATATGACTGAAATATCCAAGTTTTAAATCCAAGTCGGTTGTATGTTTCAGCCATGTGCTCTCCACCTTGTGCCCACGGAGGTACCTGCATGCGTTGGAACATGTGTTCATGTCCTTCTGGTTGGGCAGGTGCAGGCTGCCATACAGGTACTCTGTCTTTACTGAGAAAATGAGTCAGAAATAAAAAAATAAACAGGAACTCGTTGTCTTGTTTCCACTGTATCTGTGTTTGCATATCCTTATGTGCTGATTATTGTTGATCTCTTGGTAGTTAAATACTTTTTACACTTCCATTTATGTGAGACCCATTAGTTTAGGCATTTCTTTGCGTCTCTCCTTGTTTCTATGAGCCGTGTGTGACTTGCCCTGTGCGAACGGCGGCCGCTGCGTGCGCCCTCACACCTGTCAGTGTCCCTCAGACTACACTGGCCCTCAGTGCCTCTTGCGTGAGTAAAACAATGCCAATGCATTTTGCATCAGTTACACCATGCATGAAGGATGCAAGCACTCGGAGTAGTGGTTGTTTGAGTGCCGTTTCCAGTCTAAACTCTTCAGATTTTAATCACAAAGGGATAAAACAAAAATAAAACGTAGTAGGCATGTAAACCAAAGCTTCTTAATAAGAAGTAGGTGTGTGTTTTGTAGCCCTGTGCACGCCTGCCTGTCAGAACGGAGGACGGTGTGTGGACGTCAACAAGTGCATATGTGTCGGAGGATGGCAAGGAACTCGATGTCAGATAGGTGAGGGGTTTTCTCTGTTACTCAATTAGTGCTTACCATTTTTTAAGACATTCACAGTTCATATTAGTTTTAAATAAATGTTTTAAAGCAGAACTAAGTAAGTTTTTTCACCTCAATAAATGTTTTCTAGAGTCCCTGTGGGGGTAAACAAGGACTTGGCGGGGTGATTCGTGGGTCCCTCCCCTCCCTCCGGGGTCTGTGTCCTGAAAGCAGCACTTGCAACTTTCAGTGGATCGGACCCGACTAATCTCGCGAGAACAAACCTGCTTTACGGCACTCACACTCACGTACATAAATACAAGCATGAAGCCCTTGCCGTTGTTAGCAACGCCACCCTTAGGAGCGCAAAGATGACAATAATACTCACCTGTCGAGACATTTTCTTGGTTTTGTTTTTCTTTCTTCTTGCAAAAGCGTTCTCTGCGCGTTGTTATTGGGGGGGCGGCGGCGGGGTGGAGGGGGTGGGGGGTGGGGTTCTGCGGCGGGGGAACGTTACAACAGTGAGCTTTCACAGGGGACCAGTAGGGGGAGAGCGAGAGCAAAACTTACTTAGTTCTGCTTTAAAGCAACATTATAAAAAAAGGATGTTGACAGATCTTAAACACTAACCATTTAAAAGTTTCACTCAAATGGATGGATATTTAATTCAGTAGAAATGACATGTGAAGGCCAGTACTGATTATAATCTGTTACTCGTGTATTAGAAGAAAGTAAAAGAAGCATTTTACTGAATTTTGTCTGAATTGATCCCTTTTTTAAGTGTGTTTGAAATATTGAGTTCAAATGTAATTTGTTTTTTATTAGAATTTAACTGTTAATTCTCAGTGGAATCAAAAATTGTCAAAAAAAAAGAGAAAAAAATAACACTTTTACAGGTAAATACCAACAGTTATGTTTTTTGATTGTACATAGAAGTCAGAATAAATTAAACAGCTGTTTACTACTAACTTTTACAAAAAGACAATAAAAGTGCCAGATTTTCTGCCTGTATAAAAATCATTAATAACACTGCTAAACCAAAGCATATACACTTTTAAGAATTGCTTCTTCCAAGAAATCCCAAGATGCAACACTTCAAGCCTAAAGGCATTTAACCATAAAGCTAACACACTCCAGTTTACGGACCAGTTGTTATTGCTCTTATTTGTTGAATGTTTTTTTCTGGTCACTGACTCTCACTTGCAGGTATTCAGATGAACTGTATTGAATCAAATTACTGCAGCCCACACTGCTTGTGTTTTTTTCCCCATTAGAACCCGTCAAGTGTCAGAAACCTTGTAAGAACAGCGGTGTGTGTGTGGGCCTCAACAGGTGCCGCTGTCCCAAAGGATTCACCGGCAGTCTTTGTGAAACTGGTTTGTCCATCGATCTGTGAAATACTTTTGTCCTCATTTGACATAAATTCTCTCCGTGTGTGACGTGTCGTGTTGTGTTTGGTTTGCACGCAGCTGTAATCACTCCATGTGTCCCACCGTGTCAGCACGGAGCCACCTGCAGCCCACACAACACCTGTACCTGTCCGGAGGGCACAGCAGGCCTACGCTGTGAGAGGCTGTAAGTGTGTTAAACACATATAACAGCAGCTAGTTTGGCTACTATCAGTCAATGTTTAGCAGTTACTAAAGTTACTAAAATACATGCATGGAGATATGATTCTGCTACTGTGGTAGAAAAGTAATTTATTTAAGGTGGATTATATACAGTAGAACCCTGTACATAAAGATCATCCCTGTTTATAAAACACTGGACCCAACTTTGTGGATCCTTGTGTGTATTTGTGTCCTATAGGACGTGTCCTGTGGTCACCACTGCAGTCAGTACAGCTCGGGCAGTGAGGAAGGCGTTCAGGGAGAGTTACGTCGATCGCTGTGGACCTCTAGGAGTTCAACTTTGTACTAAATACAGGTCATTTGTTTTCCTGTAACACCTTCGTGTACAGATATAAAGTTATCTGTTGGATCACATGACCTTTTACTGATGTGATTTCAATAGAGAATTACTGAAAAACATAAAATAAACACAGCAAATTTGCTAAAAATATTTTTTTAATAAAAAAACAGTACACACATATATAATAATGGGAATCATTTTAGCAATGCTCATGTTATATTGCAAAAAAGACAACAAAATGTTCTAACCTTTTCCACCTTGTGGTTGT
>SSNP01000004.1:6028864-6046115 GCA_006937955.1 Pachypanchax playfairii | reverse complement strand
GTTGAATGTTTTTTTCTGGTCACTGACTCTCACTTGCAGGTATTCAGATGAACTGTATTGAATCAAATTACTGCAGCCCACACTGCTTGTGTTTTTTTCCCTATCAGAACCCGTCAAGTGTCAGAAACCTTGTAAGAACAGCGGCGTGTGTGTGGGCCTCAACAGGTGCCGCTGTCCCAAAGGATTCACCGGCAGTCTTTGTGAAACTGGTTTGTCCATCGATCTGTGAAATACTTTTGTCCTCATTTGTCATAAATTCTCTCCGTGTGTGACGTGTCGTGTTGTGTTTGGTTTGCACGCAGCTGTAATCACTCCATGTGTCCCACCGTGTCAGCACGGAGCCACCTGCAGCCCACACAACACCTGTACCTGTCCGGAGGGCACAGCAGGCCTACGCTGTGAGAGGCTGTAAGTGTGTTAAACACATATAACAGCAGCTAGTTTGGCTACTATCAGTCCTCCTTTTCATCGTTTAGCAGTTACTAAAATACATGCATGGAGATATGATTCTGCTACTGTGGTAGAAAAGTAATTTATTTAAGGTGGAATATATACAGTAGAACCCTGTACATAAAGATCATCTCTGTTTATAAAACACTGGACCCAACTTTGTGGATCCTTGTGTGTATTTGTGTCCTAGGACGTGTCCTGTGGTCACCACTGCAGTCAGTACAGCTCGGGCAGTGAGGAAGGCGTTCAGGGAGAGTTACGTCGATCGCTGTGGACCTCTAGGAGTTCAACTTTGTACTAAATACAGGTCATTTGTTTTCCTGCAACACCTTCGTGTACAGATATAAAGTTATCTGTTGGATCACATGACCTTTTACTGATGTGATTTCAATAGAGAATTACTGAAAAACATAAAATAAACACAGCAAATTTGCTAAAAATATTTTTTTAATAAAAAAACAGTACACACATATATAATAATGGGAATCATTTTAGCAATGCTCATGTTATATTGCAAAAAAGACAACAAAATGTTCTAACCTTTTCCACCTTGTGGTTGTGTTTCCAGGATAAACCAGGCTCGCGTTTACCTGCAGGCCTACAGGGTTGGCTACAAAATCTTGTGTCCTGCGACGAAAGGCAGATAAACAGTGCTGAAAACTACAAAAATAAAAAAAAGAAGGAAAAATGCTCTTTATTTTCACCAGAAAGCGTGTGAAGGCAAAACCACTTGAGCTGAATCAAAGCAACCTCTAGCTGTGAAACTAGATGAATCAGAATAAGTGTGAAGCTCTCTGAGGGGATTTTCTCTCTTATATCAACTCCTGCTGTTGGAATGAAAAAGAGGCGACTCTGTTGTAAATACAGTCTTTCTTTCTTCATGTTGACATCACTACCTTAAATCTTTTTTTTTTACATGAGAAAAGATTTCAGGCTCTAAATTGTTTCAACTTTGTGGATATTTTTAAAATTTGTGGATCATTTGATTGATATTAACTTTCACCTTGTAATTTTCTTTTTAGAAAAAAAGAAATAAATTTTAGGTTACTATACACTGAACTTTCTTTTTTTTAATGACCCAAAATTCTGAATAAAAAGGTACAGAAGTAGCTAAGTCTATGCTTTTAGGACTGCAGTTACAGATCTTGTTTTTTATTATACCTGACTCCTTTCAGACCGACAGAAACGACCCTGTCAGCGTTCCTTCGTCCTGATGATGAGCGGGTCTGATCTCTCTGTGTACCAGCCTTCAACATCTCTCCCACTGAGAAACTGCAGTACAGAAAGTGCAGCTTGATTGCACAAGATGCTGAAGACAAATGTACACTGTGAATTCAGCAGGACGCCTCCAGTGGTGAAATCATCCACTATCAGTAATGTTCAAATATTTAAAAAAAGGAGCAAATATTTCTGCAATAATCTGTAATAAAATATGTTTCGATTAAAGCTTTAAATACCTAAGGAGAATAACACAACTAAAATCTGTAGGTCATTTTTTTATAAAGGAATTCTTAAAATTGCTCAGAGGCAGTGCAGTTAATCACGTGCTTCACTCAGCAGGCATGGAAAAAATGACACAGCTGAAATGAGCAAGTAAAGGATTCACAAACCTTTAGAGAGACTCAAGGTCAAAACATGAAGCTCATCTTCATCATCATGATGATGTGGAAGATCCTCTCACAGCAGAAGATTGTAAGACTTCAACCTGGTGTGTTTTTGAAAGAGTTCATTCCTGCCAGAGGTAATAAAGTGTGTTTCTGTTATATGTCTGTAAAGTTCTGCACAGAGGCTCCTGTGGAATCCCATCATGACCTAACTGACTGGAAAACCTAAACATCAGAACATCAGGCATGACCTCAGGCTTTAGTCTGTTGTCCATTGCTGCTGGCAAAACATCTGCCGACTGCAGTGAAGGAATTCGATTGGGATTCATTCATCTGATTGATCGAACACGTTGGCTGTTTGTGACAAAGAGGTTAGACACAAAAACACACCAGGAGATGGTCACTTATTTTAGGAATGAGTATAATGTGGTTCAGCAGTGAACACCACAGATGATTCATGTGGGACACCTGATCATTTCAACTATATTGACATTTCTTATTTTGTCTCTTTTGTCTGATTTTGGAAGTTTTCCTCACTTTCAGCTGAGAGCTGGAGAATCATCATCATCATCAGGTGGCGCCTCCACCTGGACTCCATTATTTAAGATGTCCAATTTGTTGTTTTGACTTCACATTCTACACTATATTTTCTCCATCTTCGGGTTCCTTGATCAAACTGTTGATAAAATAACGGCAGTTCTTTATGAGTGACAATCTAATTTGTTTATTTTTGTTATTCAACCCAATTGGTCTTCATCACCAATCCGAAATCAATTTCACAGTGTTGATCTTTTTTAAAAAAAAAATCACCTTTCAGATACTGTTTATCTCCGCACGTTTTTACTATTTTCTTCATACCTAACACTTGGATCCGCCCACCGGAAATCACGCTCCAGTTTTCTTGCAGCTGATTGGACAAACCTCGGCTTCCTCCCTAAAGGTGGCGGGAGCTGAAACAAATCTGTTCTGGTGCTGGTGAGCGGACAGAGAAAGTATAAATAACGACAGAAGGATTGTTTAACAATGAGTAGACTACGTTCAGCAGCATTGAAGGGTAAAAGAGTCCGAATGGAGGCGGCTGAAACAACAGCTCGGACCCGGAAGAGGTCAAACCCTCCTGTTAAAGAAGGTACCGAGACTGTCGAAGTGTTAAAAAAATCTCCACTATAAAATCAAGAAATTCGAATTTGTCAGGTGACAATATAATTTTGTGACAGAGTAGTGAATTCGGCTGAGTTCGGCTCAGGCTGAGGAACGTTAGACCTACACAACACACTCACTTTTGTTTTCTTTTTCTTTCAGATTCCACAGTTTCATTCAGCACATCTTATCACACATTCTCTGATCCTGCTGAAGTGATGCAGCTTCGCTCTCAGCTCCTCTGCTGGTATGACAGGGACAAGAGAGAGCTGCCATGGAGGACTCTGGTATTTTAAATTAACTACGATATTTCCTACTTTTATGGGTGTAATGATAACTTTATGAAACGTCCTGATCACGTGTTTAAGATTCACTTCTGAATTTTTAACTAGGACTTTGTATATTTTTTCTAAAATAAAATCAGGCAAACTGCAGTATCGTGTATATTTACTGATTTAAAGTTCTTTAGTTATATCATATTGTTTATTATTACTGCATTGTAGCATTATATGTTATTAGTAATATGTTATTCTGTATCTAAAACATCTTTATTATGATCTTATTTAGAATTTGTAATTAAATTGCTAATAATGCCGACTGGTTTTTGTATATTCAGGCTTTGACAGAATCAGACATCAACATCAGAACATACGCAGGTAAAGAATTAAATCATTATCTATAACAAATATATTTGAGGTTAAAATCTGATTTGATTTTTTTTGTGTTATTTTTTAAGTTTGGGTTTCAGAAATAATGCTGCAGCAGACTCAGGTTATCACAGTGAAGGACTACTACAGCAGATGGATGAAGGTTGGCATTACTAGGTTTAATCAAACGAGTGTAGCTCTCTGTGACGTTTCATGTAGACTCTGTTTATTTGCTCCAGCGGTGGCCCACAGTTCAGGATCTCGCAGCCGCCACAGTCGAGGTAACTGTTTCTAAACCAGATGGATTTTAATTATTTTAACTCGTGTTTTACTCATTTCTTTTGGGTTTTGATGATGTGCAGGAGGTAAACCAGATGTGGGCGGGACTTGGGTATTATTCCCGTGGAAGAAGGCTACACGAGGGAGCTCAGAAGGTCGTTTCCTACATCTCTGAATGTTTGTGCAGTTTGTAACTGGATGAGAGTGTCTGAGTGTTATTATGTGCCTGTTTTGTTTTCAGGTGGTGTCAGAGCTGAAGGGACAAATGCCTCAGACAGCTGAGGACTTGCTGAAACACTTGCCTGGTGTAGGACGATACACTGCTGCAGCTGTCGGCTCCATCGCTCTGGGACAGGTTGGTCAGAAGATGCAGATATCTGCACGAGCTGCTGCGTATGTCCATTAGAAACCAAAGAAACATGTCTGTCAGGATATATTTGTATTTTGATACAAAATGTGTCTTTTTTTCCAAAGAATGTAGCAGTTAAACTAAGAAATTTGGAATAATTTGAGAAGTATTTGAAAACCAACCTTCCCTTGCAGGGATAACCTTTGCTAGTCAGATATAGACTTATTTTGGTTTGTTTTTTAAATTAATGATTATAAGACACCCGGGTTTCCGTAATTTTTAAATTTAGTTGAGCAGCCGAAACAGTCCCTAAAGCATATCGGAGCTTCAGAAATAGAAAGGTTACATGATTGTATTTGGACTAGCAAGAAACGGTTGTTTTCATGACCGTGCGAGTGAGTAGGCGGGGCTTTTAGCTAAACATCTCTAGTGCGCAGACTGTCTCCAAAACTACCAGCAGCTCATGTAAACAGGATGTTTTGGCTTCAGCAATAGATAGAAACATTAGTTATTTATCTCAAGGAATAAAATGTTGGATCTTTGTCTTTTCCATTCGACGAGGCGGGTAAGGGTGTCAGGTGCATTTCATTAGACGAGAGGCGGGGTTACACCCAGGCCAGTCCAACACAGATGTTCTCTTATCCTCTGATTCGTGCTGCATTTTACTTCCTAAGACACAGACGGCACCTAAAGGCTCATCGAAGCTTTAAAAAGCAGGAAGTTTTGAGTTAGATTTTTGCCGCTCAGAAAAGATTCTCCACAAATGCGTTTAAATGATTTTTTTAATTGTGATTAAAGACCATATTTATATAACTGCTACATAAACTACTCACCAAGAACTAAAATAACTACCCTTTTCTTCTTTAATCTTGTCATTTATCACTCATAACAGGTGTATTCTCTGTTACCTAGGTTACCGGGGCTGTAGATGGCAATGTGACCCGGGTGCTGTGTCGTCTGAGGGCCGTTGGCGCAGACAGCACGAGTCCAGCAGTAATAGAGACTCTTTGGTGAGACACAGCTCCAAGTCAACATGTAAATAACACGGATTCATACAGGAATGACGACCTTTTGATTTGCTCAGGAGTCTCTCTAATTTGCTGGTGGATCCAGACAGACCTGGAGATTTTAACCAGGCCATGATGGAGCTGGGGGCGCGGGTCTGCACCCCCAAAGGACCACTGTGCATCCAGTGTCCAGTCCAGTCCCACTGCCGCTCATACCACAAGGTAGGCACCACCTCTAGTGGCGAGTTTTTCTGTGTGAGATGTCGTAACCAGAAGGTCTGAGCGTTTCTCCACTCGTGTGAAGGTTCATGTCAGCAAAGAGCAAAGTGTGAAGAAGCTTGTGGGAAAGCTGGACGGGAAGACTTCAGACCTGCCTGATATAGAAGACTGCAGTAAGCCTCCTCCTCTTCCCTCTCTGCCTCCTTTTAGAGATCAATTATTCATTTACATAAACTTTCTTTTCAGTCAACAGTGGAACATGCCCGTTGTGTCCCTCCGAACCCTGGGACGATCAGCTGGGTGTGCAGAATTTCCCCAGAAAGCCGGCCAAGAAGGCTCCTCGGGTGGAGCGGACTTTGACCTGCGTGGTGACCAGATGTGGAGCAGAGGGAGACGAGGAGTTCCTGCTCACTCGGAGGCCAGACAAAGGTCGGCGCTGCTGCCGCATCTTCTGTTTGGAACCACATTTTCATTTCCTTTCATTTCTTGAAATCATAAACAAAAACAAGTAAATCTAGAAACTTGCTAATGAGTGAAAGCTCGTCTTCACGGGTGAGCTGCATGATTGAATCTGTGTGTTATCAGGTTTGCTGGCAGGTTTGTGGGAGTTTCCTAGCCTCCTGCTGCAGGATCAGACCCCTGAGGTGAACCAGAAGAGGGCGCTGTGTAGTGTAATCAGCCCTCTACTGAGAACCTGCTTGAAGGAAAACCTCCTCCAGTATGTGGGAGAGGTACCATTACTGTTCAGCATCAGTCTGCTTTTATGTTGAAAAGCTTCTGTAGCTGATGATCTGGTGGTCCGTTTGCAGGTGGTGCACATCTTCTCACACATCCGTCAGACCTACGTGGTTTACGGTTTGAATGTGGAAGAGAGTGACACGCAAACACAGACTGAAAAGACACAGTGGCTCAGAAGATCTGCTCTGCAGGAAGCTGCCGTGTCCACGGGACTGAAAAAGGTCGGACACATCACATTTATTTCCTGTTTGAATTGTACCAGGTGTCTCAACTCGTTAACTCTCTTTGCAGATCTTGAAGCTTTTTGATTCGGTGGAAAGTTTAAAGAAAAACAACTCGAAGGTAAATCATGTGTTTATGATGTCATTTACACAAATTCCTTGACGGAACTCAGCTCGACCTTTTGGGAAAGAGTTTGAAGTTACAGCAGTTATCTAGTTGTGGATGTGCGTGCAGATATTACTTATGTTACTTGTGCTGTTTGTCTTGTGCAGGATGGAAAAAAACCAGACAAGAGGGACAAGAAACGAAAAATGACAGAAAAGTCCAGACCAGCTGCAGCTAACGGTGGACGCAAACAACTCTCGCTAAATTCCTTCTTTAAAACTATAAAAGAAGAATCCAGTCAGTGTTTGTGACGTCCTGCGTGATGCCTTTCTGTTTTAAATGATCACGATCCAAGAGCTTAACTATGTTGTAAATGTCTTTTTATAATTAACCCATTTAAATAATTTTTTAAACATTCAGAAACTTTATAAACATTCTGGACTTTTGCTCTGAAGTCACATAGTGGAAAGTCATTTTTATGTCCTTTTAGCGCTCCAAGGAAAACAAATGTATTTTTATTTTGCCTAATAAAATTTTAAAGCTTGAAAAAAGTGTGTCATTGGAGAATATAATGAACGTAATTGTATTATTATGTAAGGAAGTATTTTTAAGTGATCGGTGAAGGAAACAGCGACCTCTAGTGATCTGAAAACGTCACGACGGATCTTTGAGACAAAAACACAGGAAGTAAAATCTTCACTACTTTAAAACTACTTGAAACACCGAAGTTAGAAGAAATCTGTCTGTTTTTTAAACACTGAGCTGCAGTAAAGTGTTACTGCAGCACGTTTACCGGTTCTCCTCTTCCTGTTTTCCATATTTGGCAGTGGGTCAATCTTTACAGCTGTAACTTGCTGTGATTATCTGTCCAAAGGTTTTCTGTCACTGAACCTTGTTGCCTGAACACGGATAGGAAAAGAAGGTGAGCGTCAAGGAGCAGATTTGATTCATTTTTCTGTATAAAATCCTCCTAAAAGGTGCTCTTGTGTTCTTAGATGTCATCAGTGTGGCAGATGGTTCTATCTGTGCACCAGAGGATAGTGCAGAATGGAGGTACGTTTACTGCTTTCTATGTGCATTTAGTTCTGTTTTAGATTGGTGCTTCATGCAGAAGATCCAGATTGACCACAATCACAGTTTTGTGGCTTGTCATATGTTTAGCTATGATATTAATTATCTTTTTAAAGTCATATTCTGCACACATGGAAGTGTGTGGAAATTGTTACTGGATTATACTTTGTAAAAGTTTATATAAATGTGGAGAATCTGCCATATCAGATCATGCAAACCCATTTCTCTTGTTTAAGTAATGAAATAGAAGTCAATGGAAATCAAAGCCTTTCTGTAACATGAAACCCTGTCGCCCCTCAGACAAGAGGACAGACCCCTGGCTGCTGGTCTACTCCCCCGTCTCGGTGTCACTCATCTTCCTGCTTTACCTCTGCATGATCTGGGCCGGGCCTCGTCTCATGAAACACAGAGAACCACTTGATCTCAAACTGGTTCTTATTGTTTACAACTTCTCCATGGTCCTCCTGTCTGCATATATGTTCTACGAGGTGGGTTTCAGATGCTTGATCTTAGAAGATTCTTTTATTTAAACAAAGCTATGGAAAAAACACAGACTTATATATAAGATCCATATAGAAGTACCAGTTTTAGACTCTAATCTTATTTACAGACTGAATTACTCATGACTGCTTGAATGTTTTCAGTTCCTGGTCACATCATGGCTCTCGAACTACAGCCTCCTCTGTCAGCCTGTAGATTACAGCCGCAGTCCGCTGGCTATGAGGGTGAGAGAGTCTAGACTGACGTTTGACATCTCACCAACTTTATTCATACTCACCAGACTATAAGATTAATCTGACACTTTGAACCTCCTGCTTCTTTCATACAGATGGCCAGTGTTTGTTGGTGGTTTTTCTTCTCTAAGGTCATAGAACTCAGTGACACGGTATGTTCATTACACTCCAGTCAGTTCCCAGTGTTTATTACTGGTATGTAAGATTGCAGCAGCAGAGTTGGAAGTTCCTCCTCCTGTGCAGATCTACTTCATCTTGAGGAAAAAGAACAACCAGCTGACTTTCCTTCATGTCTACCATCATGGCACGATGATCTTCAACTGGTGGGCGGGAGTTAAATATGTGGCTGGAGGACAGTGTAAGTCAGCTGTAGCAGTAGGTTAACTGTAATTTTATCCAGACTGATGTGCTCTGATACATTATTAATTATAATAATAATTAATTATTGTTAATTTAAACCAATACTAATACTTACATGACATTCCACTGAGACAAAATAAAAAATGTCCCTCCATATTTGTTTTTCTACACCATCTAGTTATTTATAGACTAGATCCTGGAGCTGGTGTCTATCTCCAGCTGTCATTGGGTGAGAGGCGGGGTCACAACTGGACAGGTTGCCAGTCCATCACAGGGCCACGCAACCATTTACACACACTCACACCTGGGGCCAATTTAGAGTTGTCCATTAACCTACATGCATGTTTTTGGTCTGTGGGAGGAAACTGGAGTCTCTGGAGAGAACCTACAACTCCATGCAGAAACATCCGGGCCTGGTTTGAACCCAGGAACTTTTTACTGTAAAGCAACGATGGACTGTAATCTACCAACTGCACCACCGTGTAGCCCAGATCTATTAGTTTAATGTGAAAGTAGAAGCTGAAACAGAACAAGCAGCTTCTAGTGGCTGGCTGCAGTAATAGCATTGAGTCCCGCCTCCTTCATGTAAACAAATCAGACGTAAGATCCACTTCAGATGTTTTGCAGGAGTTGACTCTTATTGATTCATGTCATTTGTATTTAAATTTAGTCATAATTAGTTAATTGATGCTTAAAAAACTTAAGCGTGTGTGTGGGTGGGTAGGCCGGACTCTCATCACCCTGTCCCTTGTGTGTAGACTCTGGTTTTACAAGTTTAACATGGCAGCACCTTCAAACAGGATATTATGGCTTCACTTTTAATCAACACCAGTAGACGAACACGTCATTTATCGTTATATATGAACGTCATTTGCACACATGACTTAATATTTAAAAACTTTTACCATTTTGTATTTTATGAGACTATGCACCTTAAATTGATTTAATTAATGTTAATAATGTTACACACATTATTTTTGTATTTACCTTTTAATATAAAGTTGAAAACAATTTTCTAACTTATGAGTTTTCTAGTTTCCCCAGATTTGTATTTCTTCTTCTAAATTATGTTTTTATTTATGCAAATAAGCAAAATGTTATCTTGCTTTTCTTCATCTGCACCACATCCTGCAGCGTTCTTCATCGGCCTGGTGAACACCTTCGTTCACATCATCATGTACTCCTACTACGGTCTGGCAGCAGTCGGCCCTCACATGCAGAAGTACCTGTGGTGGAAACGATACCTGACATCTCTGCAGCTGGTGAGTGAGCGGCTCTGGAACTGTACGAATTCATGATTGATGACAAAACGTTTATTCTGATTTCAACTTTGCAGCTGCAATTCTTTCTCTTCCTGTTGCACACGGGTTACAACCTGTTCACGGACTGCGACTTTCCAGACTCGATGAACGCAGTGGTGTTCGGTTACTGCGTCAGCCTCATCATCCTCTTCAGTAACTTTTACTATCAGAACTACCTCAGCAGGAAGAAGCAGAAATGAGGCACCATCGAAAGGACAAACACAGGATGAGAATAATCTGCAATATTTATCTGTCCACTAGAGGGCGCAACTCGCTCACAGTCCACAAGGTTTATGTAAACTTAAACGGTGGTTCGTATTTCATTCTATAAAGAATAAGTCTTCAGTCTTCAGTTATTTATTTCTGAAACTGAGAAATGATAAACATTCACATGATTGTAGTAAACAAACTGTACATTTATACACACATAATAATATTACTCATAACTGGAGGCTGTGTTTTTTTGTATTATTGAGCCAAAATCCTCCAAAAGAGATAAAACCAAAATAACAAACAAACAAACAAAATGCATTTTTACACTGCTAAAGCATCACAGCAAAATGATATAATCTTTAATAAACTTCAATCTAAAAAAGATTGAAAGATGTAGATTAGAGTTTTTTTTTTTTTAAATGCAGTCGAGAAAAAGGAGAACATGGTGGAGTTTGCAGTGTTTAAAATTCACACATTATAAATGAAAGTTAACACAGTTTGATTTTATTGTAAATTAGAAAAGTATAGCACCAAAGTACCAAGTCCAGTTTATATATGATTAGCACTTAGTTGAAGAATTGGATCATAAATCAGAAAATAAAAAGTTTTTTTTTTAGTTGATTTGGAAGTGCTGAGGTTAAAATGGTACCAGTCAGATACATTTATACACTTTTCTACACCAATTTGAAACTTTTTTGTGTTTTTTAGTGTTCTTTGATTTCAAACTGAGACAGTGAAAATCTGGTGTTTCATTTGAGTCACAGACAAATTTACAGGTTTAATGTAAATTCACAGAAAAATCATGCAGCTGCCCTTCGATATAAACTCAATTTGTTTTCCATTAATGTGGTTTTGGATAATTTAACCTTAATTTCCTTCATTTAAGGGGTGTCGTCAATCTACATGTTATGACTAACAGGTGCATCCTCTCGGAAAGAGTCAGAGCTGAAGAGGAAGTGACCTCAATATATGAAGATGCATGAGGAGAATGTTAAATTCCAGGGTAGTTCAGGTGAAGTGTGACGTGCGTCAGCGTGGTTTTATGTTTCAGTGTAGACTGAAGACACGTGACTCAAGCTGCGGTCGAAGCTGCCCACCTGGAAGAAGATGCTGTCCTCAGGGCTGGAGGAGAACTGGCAACCTGTTCCTTCCTGCAGCTCCTGGGTCAAACTGAAGCCTTCAGAGATGTGAAAAAGCTGTTTATCTATGATGTCAGTTGGATATTAGTGATTCTGTTAATCAGACATCAAAAGGTTCCTACCTGCAGAGGCTGTGCTGCTGGTCGGCATGTGGAAGCTGTTGTGCTGATTGGAGGAGTAGGTGTGAGAATCTCCTGGGACGTGGACACCACCTACCGCCTGCTCCATCCGGTAAGAGTCTCCAAAATGGAAGCAGCTCTGAAAACTGGCTTGGTATTCTAGGAAATGAGTCAGGACACAGAAGAGTGAGAAGGAAAAAAAAAAACCAGACTTGATCAGCTGCCATCAGCATCTATGGGTGATTGTTTCCTGATGTCAGTGAGCGTCCACGCCATTCGGCTCAAACTGAAACGTAGAGCTCAAATTAAGACAAAGCTATATTTGTGCTTGTGCTAACTCTGCTAACCACATTCTGTGGCACCGTTTGTCCCCATAGTCTCAGTTTATGCTTCGAATCAACCACCGAAGTCTTGATAATGGGAGCAAGCCTTTCTTGGCGAGAGTTACGCAAGTCCCCGACCACAGCGGCGGTTGGAGAGAGACGTTCATGTGTGGATCTTTACAGGGAAAACAGTATTTAGTGCATTAAGGGGAAAAGCTCAGGAGACTGCCATGTTCAGACTGAGAGAGATGAGCCAGCATTTTGTTGGCTTCCTCTGCAAAACCAAAAAAAAAAAAAAAATGGATGCATATGGAAAATAATACATGTTTTAAATAACTGCGTTCTGATGTAAAGGCATCAGACAGGCTACATGCTACCGAATCACCTGCCACAGGAAACATTAACTGGAACACTAAGAGCCCATTGAGGTTCAAGCCAAGGCAGATTTCCTGGAACAAGTTTGACTGCATCCATTTGTGTTAGCATTACCGTCGTTAGCTGACTGATGGTGATGATGATAGTGAAGGTAGGGCTTGTGGTGAGGGTGGACATGCTGCTTCTCCAGCAGCGGCGGAGGAGGAGTAGAAGGAGTCCCTACTGCCTTCATACCAGGAGACAAGAGGGAGCCCGACACCCTGCAGGAAAACCAAAAGGGATCAGATACATTTAAAGAACTCAATTTACACTGACAGCCTTAAAAACTGTGTGATGTCTCCGCGATGCGGGCTGCTTCGCTGCATGGTTCGACAAACCCAGCAGAGAATTTAGTGATACTAACACGCACAGCAGGAAACACGCCAAGCGTGTGGAAACTCACCCCACATAGGTCAACAGTGTGCATGTGAGTGAACACATACACCGAACTCTGCTCTTTTTGTTTCCTCTGACAGAAACAAATGTGTAGAGAAGTGTGACATGAAAATATTTCAACATTAGGAATAAAAATTAAATGCATCTTTATCAATTTATGGTTCTAAAACGATGTACCTGTACCAAGAAGCTGTGAGGGATTTTTATAAAATATTGTCAGACCCTAATGTTAAACTTTGCATAAAAATCAAAAGTACTAATTAAGTGACTCGGCCTTGTGTGGCTGATAATAATCTAATGAAACAAACTGAAATCCAGACTTTAGGGCAACAGATGTCTTTTAAAGAAACGATGCAGCCAATCACCTCGTCAAATACTCAGCAGCTACTTACGACTGCATATCAGGAATGCCAACGCATAAACTGCTGCTGTGTTACTATGAGCTGCCGTGCAGAGGCATATGGTTTGCACTAAGCGCTATATGAATGCGATGACAGAGTGTAGCTGGAGGCGGCTGAGCCCTCAGTTGACTGCTTGTTGCTGGCCTGGCTGGAGCCGACTGGATGACCTACTGCTCTGTGCATGAGGAACGTCCCGCCCTGCACTCAGGAGCTGGCTGTGACTTTGAGCGGGACATTTGGCAGAGGATGGCTGCTGAAGGGAGACAGTAATGTCAAACAAAAAGTACAAGAAAGCAAAGAGCCTTCCTGCCAGTACTGATGTTGTTTGAGTTACTTTTGGCTTTTATCAATGGAGATCCCTGTTAAACTATAAATAAAAACGCTTTTAGTATCCAGTTTGGCTTCTATTACGCTTGTGTTTTTGCACTTTTATGTCCCATAGCATGAAATTTACTGATAGTTCTAAACCTAAAGTTCTTTAATCTCGATTTGTTGAAGTCCCACTCTATATGTTTTGAAATTTCACAACACAAATATGCAAATGTGTGAATTTCTACAGATAAAACTGAATTTATTCTCCATAATAAAAAACTAATCAGCTCATATTTCGTAGTTTTGTTAATGTTTTGCATCACTTATAAAGACCTAATATTCTAACAGAAACTTTTCAGTCATCCAATGAATTATACGTTTATGTAGTTTTGAAACACTTTTAAATACTTGTTTTATCATCACCTTAATGTTTTTGTAAAACGTTTTAGAAAGTTGCACAGTTCATTTTTCACCTTCAGACTATTTTCTTCCTTGCTACTGAGTTTTCAGCTTCTTTCCTTTAACTGTTCAAATTTATTGAGATAATTTTACGAGATTTATAACATTATCAAACATTTAACGATATAGAATTTATTTAAAAACTACAGCTGTGACTTTTTTGTGTCCAAGTTAAAGTGCACACTGGAAGGAAGCTGCACTTGACTTTCTGTCTACAGCCTAAAACCTTCAGGATGCCAGTCGTGTGGCACCTTGAGCTTCTCCAGCCCAGCAGAAGATAGCTGTTAGCAATCTGTGCTAATCCATGTGTTGGCACCGTGCCCAGAGCGTAGCCATGTGTTCCTGCAGAGAGCAGTGTTCCCCCAGGAGCTGCTGTCAGCACAAACTCAGGAAACAGTTATACTGTTCATATTTTTACAAGCTGCCTCTATGTGCAGCTAAAGTGAATCATAAGCTAATCACTGCCAGCTGCTCCTGGACCAGCTTCGGTTTGGTTCACCAGCCTTCTAGCTTCTCAAACTCAAAGTATGAAGAAAATATTTCAAATGCCACATTAACGTGTTGCTTGAAATTCATTCTTACAGACCATCCATGACTTTTCCGTGAGCCCGCCTACTCCAGTATGGCTGTAATCAATTTGACCATTTGACCTTAAAATCTCCAAGTGGAGTTAAGAGACGATTTATGGACATTTTATATAAATAGAGAAGTTCAAGAACAGCATGTGAATATGTACTATTTATGTACAAATACTAAGCATGAACGTTAGCTTGCTGTTTCACTGTAAAAAACATTCTGTTTAAAAAATGTATGTTGCTCACATCAGCTTGGTGTTTGATTTCAATGCAACATAAAGATCTGATCTGAGGACCTGAATTTGTTGCTTTGAGGTAAAAAGTCTTGATACAATAACTTATAATAAAGTATTCAGATAAGATTTTCAGGTGCTTATGTCCAGCTACTCATGAGATCAGAGTTTAGAGGGATGATAAGGTAGATCTGAAGATTCATGAAGAGCGCTGCTCTGCTCCTCGTTCATCTTCCTTCACCTGCAGCTAACTGTCCCACTTGGGACTGGGGATCAAACCCTGTCCTCCAAAAACCCTGGAATCCCCACATAACACCCTCCACCTCGTCTCTCATCTCCCTCTTTGTAGCCAACCTTAAAGCCCCCCTGATGGATTACTGAGGCTTCTTTGGCGCAGATTGGTGGGAACGCTGCTGTTTCTGGTTAGAAAATTAAAACAGTGCTTGAGAGACAGACAGCAGCATCCTGGCTAAAGCTAAGCTAAAGCTAAGCCAGCCCCACAGGCAACAGAGCAAAGAGCACAGTCGGGGCTCAGGATCATTTTATGTTTTACCTAACTTTCATTGCAACCCTGCATAAAGAAGCGCAGTCCAAATTTTTTTTCACAAAATAAGCGACTGACTGCGTGATGCCATGAGCAGCTACCTCAGAATGTTTTTGTTCGGTTTGCAAAAAGTGAAACTCATTTTCTGGATACTTGCGAATAAAAATGGCCAGAAGACAGACGGTGCAGAACCGTGAAGGTCCCGATTCTGCACAGGAACTCTTAATGTAGCTCTGTGCTGCCTCTCTAATTCAATTAGCCTGCTGAGGTATCAAACCACCTCAGACTAATATTTACAGAGGGGCTCTAAGATCAATACACAGGTAAAAGTATGAGTAGCCTCCCCCCTCTCCAATTATATAACCACATATGGCTGAAGCAGTGAATGACAACATTTACCACCCATCTCAGAGAGTGTGGCTGAACAGCTGCCTCTGTGACAGAGGCAAAACACACACGTCCACCCCGACACAAACACGCTCGACTGGTAAATCTAGCTCAACTGGCATTTCTTAATATTAGCCTTAGAAAAGTCACACTTGTATTTACAAAGTAAAAAGAGCCTCAACGGGCAACGTGAGCCAGAGTAAACACATTTAGCTATGAGGTCAGAGGCTGCCACACAAGAGGCAGGTCAAGTTTGATAATTTTGTCAAAATGTTTAATGTCCTGCAAAATCGTTTGGGGAAAAACAAGTGCAGCGCTGATATTGACTTTGGCAGGAGCTCGAATACTCGAGGCTCTAAAACATGCAAATCGAATGTTCCATCTTCGAGCAAATGTAAGTGGACGTTTTATGCTCGGCTGGTTGCAGGTCGGTGCCACTACCGGCTTTTTGACTCCACCACTTATACTTGGTGATGATGCGATAAGAGCTCAACCGTGTGTGT
This sequence comes from Pachypanchax playfairii, assembly GCA_006937955.1. NCBI lineage: Eukaryota > Metazoa > Chordata > Actinopteri > Cyprinodontiformes > Aplocheilidae > Pachypanchax > Pachypanchax playfairii. The sequence continues at coordinate 6,029,871 of SSNP01000004.1, read as the reverse complement.
GTGTGTGTGAGATTATTCTGGGTGAACCATCTTGACTTGATGAAATCTGTAAATTTGCAAATTACTTTACTTTCATTGGAATGTTGTCAACACATCACGAGTGTGTTGGAGATTAAAGTGGAGAAGCAAAGATCTACACGAAAAAGAGAGGTAACTTATTTGAGGGAAATAGGTTGCATGGGGGATTCTCAGCACACTGTACCCACCCAGACACAACTATGATCAGATGTTCCTCATCAAGAACCCAAAGCAACAGACCCACGTCTCAAATCCAATATGTCACTACTTCCTGTGTAACTTGGTATCCACTTCTTCAGGTCCTTTTCACTTTCCATGCCTCTCCTCGCACTAGTAATTGTGCATGCTATTGAGAAAAAGAAACCACGGAAACCGCAAGGTAATTTTGACAGCGTTCCCCTCCTGCTTTCAAGGCTTGAAACAACACACCACCTTCCAGATGCTCACAGGCCGCCCTGACGTCTCCGTGTGGCCCTGGAACGTTTACGCCGCGCTGCTCCGCTGTTTGTGCTGGACGTCGAGCAGTCTGTCGTACCTCACAATCACAAGCAATCATGTATGTTTCCTGGACTACTATATGTAAACTCACTTCCCCACACAAGGACACACACAAATCTGTGCACGGCACTTAAAACGAGGAAAGCCATCAAACCTCATTCTGGTCCACGCTTATATTTTGTATATACTCTAATTAGAGGATATATACACACACACAGCTACATACACGCCACAGATTTAAAAGAAAACATGATCATGTGACACAATCGTTTTTGTAACACAGTTTATGACAGTTGATCCTGTTCGCCCTTTCCCAATGTTATTAAACCATAAAAGACTGTTTTCGCTCTCGCCCTCCTGGTTTTAGGCACATCACGCCGTACAGTTCACGCTTAGCCTCACGACAACACTCTGGCTCTGTAACGCTTGTGTCGGATCTCTGGAGAAATCCTCTGCACTAATAAGAAACATGCTGTGTATCACACACACAC
>SSNP01000004.1:5997728-6028854 GCA_006937955.1 Pachypanchax playfairii | reverse complement strand
AGGAAAGCCATCAAACCTCATTCTGGTCCACGCTTATATTTTGTATATACTCTAATTAGAGGATATATACACACACACAGCTACATACACGCCACAGATTTAAAAGAAAACATGATCATGTGACACAATCGTTTTTGTAACACAGTTTATGACAGTTGATCCTGTTCGCCCTTTCCCAATGTTATTAAACCATAAAAGACTGTTTTCGCTCTCGCCCTCCTGGTTTTAGGCACATCACGCCGTACAGTTCACGCTTAGCCTCACGACAACACTCTGGCTCTGTAACGCTTGTGTCGGATCTCTGGAGAAATCCTCTGCACTAATAAGAAACATGCTGTGTATCACACACACACACACACACACAGACACACACACACACACACACACACACACACACACACACACCCACAAGTGTGTTTTGGTATCCTTATGGGGACCGTCCATTGACTTCCATTAATTTTAGTAACTAGATTTATACCTAACCCAAACCCTTTTACTAACCTTAACCATTACTGATCTATAACTAACCCTAAGACTAACTAAAACTCTATTCACACCATACCTATAAACCTAACCCCTAACCCTAAAAAGGGGATTCCCCCCCATGGGGACCAGGCTTCGGTCCCCACAAGAACCCTCGGACCCCAGAAAGATAGTAAAAGTCAGGAAACGGGTCCCCAGGAGGTCAGAAATACAAACCCACACACACACACACACACACACACACACACACACACACACACACACACACACAGAAAATAGATAAATGACTAGAGTTGCTCGGTTCTCTATTGACGAAATTTTTAAGTTTTTGGTTCAGTTATAAAATCAAATCTATTCATTTATACATTTTTAAATTTTTTTCCTCATTTTTTGGAATTTGGGCAACAATGAGACACTTAAAAAATTGTCTCCATATGTTCTTGTTTTTACAATTATCAAAAAAACCATCATCTTTTATGACGGTATAATAAATACTGCTTGTCATTTTTAATTGTCACATGACTGATTCTGATCAATAGCAGCACACGAGGATCAGTAAAACTTTAAATCAGAACAACATGCGCTGTTTGGGAATGTTTTCCTGTCGAGGATGAAACAGATGAGACCGTCACGCTGCTTCGACAGTTTGCGCTCATTAAAAATGAGGATCACGTCGGCAAAATTAGAACCGATCCTGTGTTGTGATGACGGCGTGCTGATCAGCGCTGACTCTCCTCCCATGAGGGATGTCTTCTAAAAGTGTGTTTTAAGTATCATAGCAGAGCAGAGCTGAAGGATGAGAGTCGGTCTAACATGAGCTAACGGGGCTTGGCCTGAATTTGGGATGATAAAAAGATGAAAAACAAAAGGGTGAAAAGTGTAATCAGGCTGACGGGGACATGCGAGATGGACAACTGTTTAAGATAGGGACTTTTCTCTTGATTGAAGACAAACTGAGTCTTTTTTGGTGAATTTAATTCAGTTGTAGGACTTTGAGGTGACCCAGTTCAGTTCATGAAACAAACTTTTAAATGACCATTTGGAGGATTTTCCACTTATTAATTAGTTGCAGCACTTTTAACAGTGTTATGTTTTCTTGTCCCACCCCGCTGACTCATTCAGTCTTCGAGGTGACCTGGACCTTTAGAAATGACGCATCTCTAGATTGGACTCACCCGTCCCTTACGCCATCCATGGCAGCCAGCGGGGACAGGTGGCGAGGGCTTCCGAGGTCCCGGTCCAGTCGGTGCTGTCGGGAGGGCAGGTCAGTGACAGAGGCGGGGTTATTGGTGGGGGACAGGAGCTCCACTGAAGCACTGTGGTGGGGGGTGCTGGAGCCAGCGTACAGGCCTGAAAGACAAACAAACTTAATCCAGTAAACGTGCCAAATAAACTCAACGACCATGTGTTTTTTTTTTTCCCCTTCAAGCAAATTAAAAGCTATTTCATGGTAACAAGATTTTGTTTTGACATCCTTNCATCCAATCAGAGAGCTTTGTGAAATAAAATGCTCTTTTGTTCGTTCTGGTTGTAATTTAGGGTACATTGTTTGTGCTGCCACAGGGACCCGTCTGGTTTGGCCTTGGTTTAATTATACTAAAATGTTACAGGTGTTTGAACACTGAAAATAAAAAGTAGAACATTTAAAAGATTAATAATGATCAAAGAAAGAAAATGACACAATATTTCTTTTAGAAACACTAAATGAGTGTTTTTGCAGGGGGACATTGTTTCCATCTTTCCAACTTTATCTACTGTTTCAGCAGCCGATCCTTTTAACCATCTTGATTTTTATTACAGAAGCAGCTTGTTAAAATCCCGGCGTAACACACTGAAATCTTGTTTTCTTTTGGCCAGCGGTTTTAAACCCAAAGGTGTTCAGTTTAAGGTATAAAACAGAAATGTTGGAACCGACAAATGTTGTCTATTTTTGATTCAGCATATTTTCCTAAAAATTGTTTTTCACTTTGCGGATACCTCAACAAGTCTTTGGAGATTCACTTATTACTCTGCAAATTCTGCTCCAACTTTTCAAATATAATACTTTTCCAGTGGTTAAATTCCTCCTGCTTTTTAAAAATGTTGCTCCAGAGGTTTGTTCATTCAAGAACTTTACTTTAAATCATGATCATCTCTTTCTCTCCTATCGGCGTAAATTTCTTTTTTTTTTTTTCTTTATCTTTCAATCTGTTTATTATCTATTTTTTTTCCCCAGTTTCCACAAGGACACTAAGTGTTTGTGGCAGTTAACCTGGAACAAAAAGAAAAGGATGGAAGGAAGATGGAAGAATGAGAAAAGTGCTCCTGGTGTTGGAGTTTTCAGGCCCAGCTGTTGTCAAGTGGAAGCATGCCGAGGCTCGATCTGACAGCGCTCTAAAATGGTTACAAGCTTGATTCATTATCCCCAAAATCATCAATCACGAACCTTAAACGCTTTCCCCTTTAGCCCTGACATCTGCTACCACACTGGCAAAATGGTCGACAAATAATAGCTGTGATTGCCTCAATTTTATCACTAGTTGCTGTTTGGGGGGGTCAAGAGGATCTGATGCTTCAGTGTACAGTATTAGCTGGTGGATGCTGTGAATTAAAAACTGAGTATTAACCATTAAGCTTAGCAGCAGGAGAATGTAACACTCTGTGCTAATTGGGTTAAATTTTAAATATCCTCTATAAAGCAGAGAGGGATTTCTCGTAAGCTGTACAGCAGGCGTGAGAATAAGAGCAGACGTAAAACTGGTGAACAGGAAAGTAAGTTAACTCTGACTGGAAGCGTGACTCACTTACTGCTTTACTCGCTTTCTGTTAACGATTGGACGCCTGCCCACTTTACCCCATTTACTTCATGCATCCTATTAGCCCTCGAACGAAGTGAAACTCATGTAAATTGTCGACCCTGGATGCCAACTTGAAACCTGCAACATCTTTAACTCCCCCCCCACACACACACAAGTAGAGTAGCGCTCATTCTTTTCATTACTTATGAGTGGGCTCCTTAGGGGTTTGAAACCAATTAAAAACAAAAGAACAATCCATTCAAAAACAAAGAGAGGCAACTGTTAAAAATTTGAGTGTCAGAGGTCAGTGTTCAGAGACAGGCTCACTTCAGTGGGCTGCTGATTTTTTGCAGCAGCCAAATTCATCAAACGGAATCATGGAAATTGTGTTGGATAAAATATCCTGTTTGTGGATTTTCTTATTCTTTGCATGATGAGTGTTAATAAGACTAATGAATCTAAATCAAATACAATCACAGAGCTAAACATTTAATAGAATTGGCGCATAAGCAACAAAAGGTAAGTTACACTGTGAATGTTGTTTTTTGAATCAAAACTGATTATTACTGCCTGAAGGCATTAAAATCCCCTACTGCAGGAATGTCGACGCTGCTGTTGATTACCACCAACTACTCGTGATTACTTTACCAGGTGTCTCTCATGGCCAGAGAGCCCGAACGCACTTCTTCTGTTTCTCACCCACATTTTAACCTGTTAAATTCTGATCGTTTGGAACGAGAGTCAACACCTAAAAAAAATACTGGGAAATCATTAATCGCAGGACTGATAGCTGATGGAAATCTTTGAGATCTCATGACACTAAAATCATGCAACTGCAGGAACCGGTGAGCGGTCAGCTATTTGGCCTGTAGAAGGAACTTTGTGGGAACAGAGAAGATGCAGGTGAGCATGCAAGTCACATGATATATGGCCAGCATCTCTTGTGCTCACCTGTGAAGATGTTTGGAGCCAATGCAGGGGAGTGACAATCTTTCCCATTGTAATGTGGCTGTGAGGGGGCGGAGCTTTGGAGCTGCTGCATTGACAGACAGTCACTCAGGACATCCTGTTCCAGGTGAGGACAGGCTCGCAGCTGAAAACAAACAAAGACATTGACATGAGACAACCTAAAATAAAACTTTGTTTCAGCTTTGTTTGTTTGTTGGTTAGATTATGTTTTCCTTTTGTGCCATGTTGTGATTATAATGTTGATACAAAAATAAAGATATTATAGTAAATAAGCTGGGACAAATAGAAAGATCATGTTGCTCTACTCTGAGTCACGCTGTGGCTCAGAGCATTATGGGTGAATTATCTCCAAACCAGCTCAGAGCCAAACTGGAATTGCTTCTGTTTCTCTCAATGCCAAAAGCAACGAAGGCAAGTAAAGACCCACTTCAGCTGAAAATTTTGATGCACGACACAAAAAGAAGTGAAACTTAAGGAAACATGTATCAAATAGCAGAATGCAGCATCTGACTTACAGATCTGTACAACAGCTGACCTGAACTGTAAACAGGAGCAAGAACGTCTGCAATAAAATGTTATAGCTGCTAAGGTACACACACAGCAGATCTGTCCAACAACCAGATTTACTCTCTTCACTAGTATTAGTTTCAAATACCTCAAAAAGTCAGACTTGCACAAGTTCTGTGCCTGATTATCTGATGTAGGCAGAAATAAAGTAATTTTAAACCAGAAGGTCTAATGCACTAACCCAGAGAGAATTAAAACTCTAAATGGAGGAAAGATGAGTCGAACAAACGTCTTACTGCCATCGATATAAACATTTCTGCTTGAAGATTAATGGAAATCAATTCTCCAAGTAGTAGACTCCAAACATCAGAGGATAAGTGGTTTCTTATTTTCAGTAAGTTGTCAAAACTTGAGATCAAAGCCAAAAATGTTGTGATGTTTCTAACGTGAAGTCACCAACATACAGGCTGTGCGTGTGCAACACACACCACACCAGTGATATGGATGTTATTAACTGCTGCAAATTCAAATAAACCTGAAATGTGAGATAGATCGTTTGTCACAAAAAAAATAATAAAAAACTGATGTAAATCCATTCATTCTTGTTCTGAATCTACATTTTAGCCCCTCGGTTTATCTGTTCCTCTAGTCTCAGCTTCTGGTAGTCCATGAAATCAGTTTCACGTTTTTTATTTTGTGGTATTTATTTTTATCATTTAGACATTGCCTCTGTCTATACATGCAGAGAAGCTATGAGGACGAGTATTTCATCTGCCTTGTGTACGTCCCGCCGTTCGCCACCTAAATCACGAGAGTAAATAACCTGTGTTTCCAACGCGGTTCAGTTTAACGGCTTCACAGCTGGCAGCATCCTTGTTTGGTTTCACACTGAGATGCTTCATGTCAGTTAATGTGTACGTTTGAGTCCTGCTGGGGATTATTATGAGCGTCCTGCAAAGCATTCATCACATGTAATTGAGGCTCTGTGTGACACTCCTAACAGTTTTCTTTTCTGGGCCAACTCCAAAAGTGCAGTGAGAGCGTTTGTTTGACATTTGTCCATAACATCTGGTCACTGGGGTATTCTGCGCTACAGCTTATTAACAATGCTACAAGCACACATGTGTTTCCCTTTATGACGTGAAGCAAAGGAACACATCATCCAGCTTGCCACTATCCGGCCCTTTTTCACAACAATGAGCTCTTTCTCTGTGTTATTTACTCACTTCCAGTCAGGGAGAGAATGGGCTTTTGACCATAAACATGATGAAATGTGCTCAATCTGATCTATTGCTGGGGAAATTATCCTCAGACATACATCTCTGCCTTTCTTCCTCCAGACTCCACACACCAGCTAGCTGGATCTGAAGGCTAATGAGCATCAGAAACGACAGAAAATGTTCATGGTATCAAAGTTTGTGTGGGTTTGAACTCTGTAGAAGTTAATGAACTCTATTATTTATGGAAGAGACTTTCCAGATTGGATTATCGATCTGATCTAAATCATCTGAAATAAAAAGGTTTGAGTATGTTTGTCAGGAGGACGGCCTACAGTGCAGCCTCAGCACCACAGTGATCAGGTTAGAAAAGTTACAAACAAACACATGCAAGAGATAATGTGTGAATAAGAACTTAGCAAACTCTTTAAATCATAAGTGGAGAAATTCTCGGGTCAGAAAAAAATTTGAATCAATATTTATTCACGGTTGTCAGAGCTGTGAGCATAAAATCTCTTATTGAGATTATAATTAGATGGTATGTATTATGATCTAAATTAATTAACAGAGATGAAACATCTTAAATCATATATTAATATGATACAACAGACTTTGAGTTAGATTTTGTGGTATATGATATGTGAATTGAATTAACATTAACATATGTATTGTTTTATGATAGTTTCTCACCTTTCTGTGCACCTGTTGCTCTTTGGCTGAATGGATCTTGACGTGTTTGCGTAGGGAACTGGGATCTGTGTAACGCTTGGTGCAGCCAGAGATTTGACACGCGTACGGTTTCTGTAAGCACAAAGAAAAAAGTTTTAGCTTCAATGCTTTTAAATTCCCTTTAATGTATTGAAACAATAACACAGAAAAAAGAGACAGTAAAGAAAAAAACGTTATCAACGACAGGAACCAAGTAAAGATATGGTAAATAAGAAACTTGGAAGACAAAGTCCTACCTTTAAGCTGAGATAGACTCTTAATTTGAAGCAAAAGGAAAAGCAGGAAAGGTAATAGAAAAGGACAAATCAGTTGAAATAAACTACCACTGGAAATGAATACAAAGTTGATTAAATTAGTGTTTAAGTTACACATTCAGGTCTTTTTTCATTCTAATGAAAAGAATTCCACTGATACCTCACGATGTTCCTCAAACACAAGATAAGAAACATGTCATGACATATTTGGTTGTGTTGTACTTTTACAACTTTAGCAAAATAGAAAAGTTTTGAAACACTGGATTCCAGTAACTAGTTGAGAAAACTGTGGTTTTACTTTTGTTTATTGGTGACTCATACATTAGTAAAGGCATTTTGAGTCATAGCACAATTTTTGGACTAAAAAGGAAAATGTAGGCTTCCAAATAAGGACATAATTCTCTAACAAATTAATTTAATCATCTTCAGAGAAGTAAATTGTTTGCCTTAAAGCTCTTTCAGAATGTTGATCCTTTTAATGCCGTTCATCTTTACTGTGTTTGTTACACCCCAAGAGCATAGCAGAATCTTAAGTTAAGAAAAAAAAACTATCAGAGCTTCTGAAAAAAGGGAGTCATTAAAGCTTAAAATGGATTTTTCCTCTGAGTGTTTCTGACAGGGCAGATGGCTGAGCAGGCACAGCGAAGGCCTCAGCAGCATGTTTGTATCCCCCTACTCACTAATAAATATCATAAAAGTTATGAATTACTCTACAGCAGAAAATTATGAAAAAATTCTGTAGTTTAGAAAAAATTGGGGAACTAAAAAATTCTGTAGGACTGAAAAACTTTGTTTTCAGTAGTTTTTTCTTTAGTTTCAGGTCAGGAGGGGTAAAAGTACATGACCCTGTTTAAATCTTTATGCTAAATAATTCAGTCGTTATTGTTTATTCTGACAGATAAACATGGTTGTTTTTTCTTTGTTTTAAGTTTTCGAGAAATGTTTTCCTTCATTTCCCAGATGATAGTTGCACGACGTTCAGTTACCTCATGAGCTCATAGTTCAGCATGAGAACAAAATAGAGTTATTTTGATTATATGTAACTTTTCTGATCCTCAATCAGATAAATATCCTGTAGCAACAATCGACACACACTCTGAAGTACATACACATTTTATTATGGTTACAGTTTAGTGATAAAAACTTGAAATTATTATAAAATATCTAAAAGAATAAACATAAATTCCCTTAACGACTGAGAGAACAAACAGCCCAAATTGTAAGTACATAAATTGAGCAAGTTGGTATGTGAATAATGGTAAAGCGGGTGATAAATTGAAGAAGTTATGGCAACAAAACGAACAGCGGTGACGGCTGACTCAACCTTTCCTTCTTATTCCAAAAGTCTAGAAAAACAGATGAAGCTCTGTGTAAGCTCGCAGCCCCCCGATCCAAGTTTGTTTAGGCTCAAAGTGCAGCCTGGCCTAATGGTGCTGATCATTAAATGATCTGTGGTGTGTCGCCGCTTAGCAGAAAGACCCTGCGACTCACTGATTTACAAGAAATGAAACAAAACACGGTACAGTGTAGAAGTTGGAACCAAAAAGAAGGAGTAGAGTATGAAACAGATACACACACGAGGGAGTATTCATAGTTACTCCACTGATAATTCAGAATGACTCTCATTGAAAAATTCAAATAGTTTCGATCTACATTTATATTTCCGTCTTTTTCAGCAATAAACTAAAATATGAACCCATTCATGTCCAAGAGCAGAGGCGTTTCTCACCGTGTCCAGATGGGTGCGCTGATGCTTGGCTCGGTCACTGGAGTTGCTGAAAGCTTTCTGGCAACCTGGGTGCTGGCACAGGTACGGCTTCTCACCTGTGTGACTCCTCAGGTGGATCTTCAGGTTCTCCAGACGAGAAAACGCTTTGTTGCAACCTTCAAACTGTGGAGACGAGAGAAGACAGCTTAGAAACCACACGGTGGAAACAGACTAAGGGCCTAAAACATGGAGGATAATCAGTGTAAAGTGTAATCACTCACAAAGATGGTAATAAAAAAAAGTCAAGTCAGCAAAACAGATAAAAGCTCTGATAAAATGCAAAAAACACCACAATAAATAAAATGTTGATATCAAATCTAAATTATTTTAAAAGGCAAAGAAAATAAGTTGGTTTTGTGCAGAATCTTATGTGAGATGGCAAATTGAGAGCAAACTAAGAGCAGCTGATCAGCTGACCTCAGAACTCTCCTGGGCTGGTAAATGTTCAGGAGCTCTGTGTGATACGGAGGAATAAAATCACTAAGAACCTTAAAAACAAGCAACAAGATTTTAAAATCAATCTTAAAAAGGACTGTAAGCCCGTGCAGAGCAGAAAGGACACGGATGATGTTCTATGTACTAGTCAGCAAACAAGCAGCAGCGTTCTGCACCAGCTGCAGATGTAGTGAGGAATGATCTAAACCAACATAAAGGGAGTTACGATAGATGTAATAAAAGTAGGAACAACTCTTTCTAAAAGGCCATAAATGATCGATCTATCAATCTAAATACCACATTTACTTGAAGATACCACATCATTGTCACTGTCAACCTGCACTTCAAGACCAGCATCTTAACAGCAGAGTAAACTGCAGTGCGGTGTTGATTAATGCAGAGGGTGAGATACTGTAAGTGTTTCTGCTGTGTACAGTGCATTAAAACTGACAAGTGACAGTGACTGTAAACAAGCTCATATCTGACCCGGCTCGGCTCATCTGATCCCCAGCACTCAGCCAATGAACACCACAGATTTGTTAACATGTGAATCATTAATGAGGGTTCTCAAGTATCTGCTTCTAGTCTTATAAACAAAGAGGAAACAAAAATAAACAGATAAATAAAACTGCTGATTGGTAGTAGATGGAACAGCTTTCAATAGTATAGAAAACCTAGTTCATTGTGACTTATTTGTGATACAACCCCTCTGACAGAAGTGTGACTATAAGTGAGTGAATTGGAAGCAGAAGAAGAAGAAGAAGAAGAGCTCATTTCATTGTTTCACCTTTTATTGACTGAAGCTCCATTTATAATGGACGAAACCTTAGTCAGTCATGGTACAGCCGCTTTGGGTGACCATGATGATCTGCGGCTCAGAAGACGAGTCTTAATTGGTTTGATTACGGCGACCCAGAAACGTAAAGTTTGCACCATGTCTGATCTGATGAGTTTGGGAAAACAAAAACGTTTTTTTGCGTATTTTCCTTAAACACCTGATTTATTTTCAATAAGTTGCATTAAAAGAATTATACTGAGCTTTTTAGGTTTACTAAAAGAAAAATACCAAAACATTGTATAATAAATAAAAAATCTCACCCAAGTGTTGCTGGATGCAGATGATACAAATCCAGATTTTGGTTTGAACAATAGAAATTTGGATAAAGAAAATGGATTAAGAAAAAGGTCAAAGTAAAAATTATATGACAATTAGGAAAAATGTGCCACATAATGACGTTTAAATGTGCAGTGAGGTGCTCAAGAACAAAAATATCCCAAGAAATGATCAAAGAATGAATACAAACATTTTTTTAAGAATTGTGCCAATCATATGTGTCGAGGAGGAAAAAAGGCAGAATTTCCTGTAAGAATATCCAAAACAACTTATATCACTGAGTAATACTGACGGTGCTGTAGAGTTCATGATGGACACGGTTCATGTTGACTGTTGGATTTTACAGCCGAGAATTTGATTTTAGAAAACAAACAGCTGTAATTAAAGAACCGAAAGTGTTTATTTATAAAGGAAATAAATTCTCATTCACTGCTTTTTTCCCACAAAGTAAATTAGTGTCTAAGTTACAGGTTTGACATCCGTGAAGGAAACCGTGTTAATCGTGAGGAACGTTTAGTTATTTTAGAAGTTTGATGCGCAGGGTGATGGTCTGAGCAGGAAGGTTACCTCACTGCTGAGAAACTCCCCAAAAAAGGACATTGACACCTTCATGACTGCATAAAATTAAAAAAAAAAAAATGCTGAAGTAAATTTTTTGAGCGTCTGATTCTCGATCTTGAATTTCTTCAGACTATCGCTTCATTTTCTGATACCAGAATGCAGTTAAAGTTTCTCTCTGTGTTCAATTTACTTGGAATGATGATAAAATTAAATATATACCCATAAGGAAACATATAGTGAGTACACTGTCAGGTACAAGGAAGCGACTGAAATCTAAACAGTGCAGAAAGTACATGCAGATTAAAGTGGTAGCAGAAGAGGATCCTGACAGAAGAATGATTCTCCTTTTGATATTACCTATAAAAACAGTTTAAACAGTGCTAATCACATTAATTGCTTTAAACGTGTTTAGTTTTCCTTTCTAAACCAAACTCTGGTGGAAGCTGCCACATGAGGGGAGCGGCTCAGCAGTGCTGGCATTCTGAAGGGGTTTCTGCCACATCTAAAAGCACCTGGGTTCTGAGTGGGCCGCTCGGTAAACACTGGAAATGACAGCAGAGTCCTGACACAGCTGAAAGGAGCATAAGAGGGCTTGTAAAGGTGGACAGGTAGCTGATCACAACAGACAGATTATGAATTCATTTTCTGAACTTGATGTGGTGCGTCACGCCTGAGGCCTTCATGGGAAATTTCTCCTGACTGGCAGGGAGTAAAAAGACTAAACAGTGTCAGAACTAAAAGGCGGCAGTGTAGCACTCTCCCCTTGAGCTGTGGGTCATTAGCAACCTGCGAGGAGCTGTGCATGATGGGAACAAACCGACTCTTATGGACCCGAGCATGGAGAAATATGGCTGCTGACACATGTGAAAAAAAAATCTAATTGAAAGGGTCAATGAATGACGCGAGCAGACGTGAAGGGAAACTCAAAAGAAATGCAAAGATTTATCTCTGATAAATAAACAAATGACTGTAGCCTTTGCAGTCAAGTAAAAGTCACTTCTGTTTTTAACCCTTTCTTTGTCTGCTAACTACAATGAAAATAGATAATTAATCATGTTCTAAACCCTCATTGTAAAATAATCATTTTTTTTTTATATATAATTAGTTGTTTTCTTCAATACACTCAAGCTTCTCTGTTGCAGAGCCTAACGTGATGTGGTGCTGCAAATAAAAGCTGTTGAGTAACAAAGTTTTAAAATAGCATAACTTAAGTGTTTTGTTATTTATAAAAAGGAGAGATTGAGTGGGAATAAGTTGTCACAAGGTGTCTTTCTCTGCCTCCACCAATGAAGAAAACCATCAACACTTGAGGATCTGTTGAAAGGGGAGGCGAAGCAGCAGAGTGCCCCGGCTACGGATGAGAGGAACATGTGCATTTAATCTGCCCACTTCCAAATGCCCCGTGGCAACCACAGCAAAGAGCAGAACAACGTAAATGGATGAAATTATATCCATATGATACAACGAGACAGCGGAGGGGAGGCAGCCTTCTCGTGAGCTTTCTCAGGATACGATGTTGAACGAAAACGTTTTAATTAGTCTACACGTATCGTTTCTGCCGTGAACTGGGATACTTTAGCAGCTGGCCTCATCTGATATAAAGACTCTAATTTGGATTATGCTGCTCAAAGAGAATAATTTATTAATAAACAAATCAATTTTATTTTAATATCCCCATATAGCTTTTTAGTAAGTGGTGAAACAAAAGCACATACTGGACAACAAGTGACTAAAAATAGGAGGGAGTGTTGTCCAGATGTGAATGAACAAGAAATCTGTGCAAGAACACAGCTGATAAATTGGTGGGAGGAAATAGTCACGTAAATGACTAAAGAAATTGTTCCTAACAACCATTTTGTGCTCGTGCCTGCATAGTTTTGGTGCCTGATTTTTTAAAAATGTGGATGGCACAACAGGAAGCATTCCTATGATGACTAAATGAGAGCTGCTCACATAATGAGCCAGTTGAGTTATTTTGTTCCTCTCACAGATCATTTGATGGAGGAAGTGCAGTGATGGCGTCGATCCCGTGTCACTGCGGTAGAGATCTGACACAGTGAGAGCGTTGATGTACAACATCCTGTTGGGCGTTTCACAGAACAACTTTACCTTCTCTGACTCAAATATTATCCAGCAAAGTCGACACATTTAAAGAGGCCATTTCACACAAATTCCACGACTTTGTGGTTATTTCTGAAGTATTATCCTGTAATATGAAACATTTTATATCTAAAAAAAGTCAGGAAAAACTGATTAACAGACCTTTCAATCTATCTGCGTCAAAATTCGTCAGGCTTTGAGCTCCAACTCATTAATATTCATTATGCAAATTTGCTGGACTCAGATTGGCTAACAAACTAGCCTATGAGAGCAAGGTATACTGTTTCCTGTCCCACTGCACATGGCAACAGCACACGTAGTCTCTTCTGGTTTGGTACGTGTTTATGCTAACAGTTTTTAGCCAGCAGCATGCTAGGCGTGGCTGATGAATACTAACGAACAAAGGAGTTGTGATGAAACAAATACAGGCCCTTCAAACTCGGGAGAACTCGGGTTTTATCACCACCTGCGTAATTTGAGAGAAAAAAACTGAAAGAGAAGTTGTTGACCTGTTTTCACACCCACTATGAAGGTAAGAACACCTGTGGAGCTAAAATATTCAACAGAAACCTCAGAATAACTGTTTTTAATGGAAGGGACTCTATAAGGAACCAAGATGTGGAGTTTACTGGTTTGCCAGGCTGTGAGAAAATGAAAAACGAGAAAGCTACATATTTTGCATTATGTAATAAAACATCAAAAGAAATTCATAAGCTCCTCTATTGAAGGTGCTTTATTATGATTTCAGGTGGTTAAGAAATCAACTGTAGCAATAAGGATCAAAGCCATCAGGAAGAGTTGGCTGTTACTCATACCTGATGCATGTTTACAGATAAATATAGTGTCATGATTCCCACCAGGGGGTGTTAGTTCGAACCCCAAGAGCGACCCAACTCCAAACACATACAGGGAAACGTAAATCAGGGGAAGTGAATTTATTATAAAAGGTGCACGAGACAACAGAACAAAACAGTGTAATGTGCTCGATGAAACCAGGACTGGAACTGAGGCGGGGAAGAGACTCGATCCTGGGGGAAGAGACTCGTTAGAACACAAGCAACACGACCCGCTGCAGTGCGCGGGGAAAGTGCAACCACACTTACTGTGAGGTGAAGCTGTAGTTGCGGAAGGTGGGATCCGAAGACACTGCAGCGGGGGTGGAGCCCCAGGAGTCGAGGAAAAACGAGGAAGCCCGGGACGGGGTGCTGTCTCCACAGCTGAGACTGTGGCAGGGGTGACAGCCGCGTGCTGACCGGGGAGGTGTGGATCCGGAGGAGACCAGAGACAGACAGCGCACCGGGGAGAGAGAACGCCGCAAAGCGCGCGACGTTAGAAAGCCCCGGTGAGGAAGAGACGGGCGGAGAGCAGGTCCGGGGAAAGCCAAACCAGCGTGAGAGCCTGTGGAAGCGGCTGCTCTCCAGGACAGGAGGTACGGATCCTAGGAAAGGCGTCGGATCCGGATAAAGCTCCTGGACGTGAAACTGAGAGAAGCGGGAGAGAGGGCAGGTTAGTAGAAACTAACATGAAACTGTCATTAAAATGTCTCTGGCCGATCTGTACCACAGTATGAGTGGAACGAGCTGGCGTCTGTCTCTTCTTGCTCCTCTGCTTAAATACCCAGCTCACCTGAGCTGGGTAATGATCCACACCTGCAGCCACTGATGAGAGCTGTCACACCCTGCAGAGATGATTAGTGGAGACAGCACACACCACACAGCAGCTGCAGCAATCCCACCAGTGAAAACACTACAGAACAAAACCCTCACAGACCAGAAAGGAAAACCCAAACCCCAGACCCGTGACATATAGTTAAAATAAAGATGTTGCCCTCATGTATAACAACAAAACACTGAGACATAATAAAACTCTCAGTTTAAATATCCATAATCTTGCACATGACCTCAATTTGTGTTTAATTTGCATTCTTGTTGTACCCTGCATGACGCCGGACTGATTAGCCACCCTTTTAGCCGCGTATTACAACAAAGATTCTAAGCTAACCCCATTCCACTTTTACACATCTCATAAAAAATACACCAAAGCTAAACAAAGACTGTTAGCCATAACAGCTCACCACTCCTAATCACTGTGGTGTGCCTGTTTGTGTTTTTGAGGAAAAGAAACGTGGACTCTGTCAAACTCCTGGTCTCAATTAACTGTTAAAGTCATATCATTTTGCCATTACCCATAATAACACAGTGAACACTCAACTTTGGGAACTAATTAAGAATTTTTTTTTTTCCATTTAGTTTAAATATACTTTGCTGTGATATTTCCTTCAGTTGAAGAGTCACTACATATTTATGCTCCATTCTATTCGAACCCATTCATAATGGCTAATTAGAGCGCAGCACAAAGCTTCCCAGGCCACAGCCATTAGCAACCATCAAGGCATTAATTATAAACCCATTCACGAAATCCGAACCCACCGCGAAAAACACAAACTGGCGGTTACGCAATGAAAATCCTAAACATGATCTGTGTTCTGAGCCGGCGCCTCGACTGGTGTTACTGCCAGTCAATGCAGGGATCCCGTCTGACAGCCACGAGCTACGGCGTCCTCTGACACTCGGGCCCTCGTCTATTCAGCACCTTTCACTCACACCTGCCTCTATTCTCATTCTGGCTTTCTCTTGCTGTCTCTTTTTTACCCCCTTCAAACCTATAAGCTCCTTTTGTTCTGCCACGAGCACCTGTATACCCCAATGTACTCTCCATTTCAATTGATTCTATTGGGGGGGGGGGTGATTGATGCCAAATCCCTCACAGTCAGCAAAAACAATAATCTGATGTTTAATTGATCCACTTTATCTTCCACTAACCTCATTTTACAAGTAGGTTACAATCAGACGTGGTGATTATTCTCTGATTTGAAGGATTTTTTTTATTCTTCTTCCTTAGTAACTGAATTAGTTTTTGTCTAAAAAGGCTGCCAGCACTAGAGAAATGGATATTTTTAGATTTTGCCACAGATTTGGAAAGATGCCCTCACTTTGACAGCAACTCCCCACATTA
Source organism: Pachypanchax playfairii (assembly GCA_006937955.1). Taxonomy (NCBI): domain Eukaryota; kingdom Metazoa; phylum Chordata; class Actinopteri; order Cyprinodontiformes; family Aplocheilidae; genus Pachypanchax; species Pachypanchax playfairii. Next base: position 6,012,925 of record SSNP01000004.1, on the reverse strand, counting down.
ACCATCAACGCTCCACAGAGAGAGACACAGACAAAAAACATCCACCATTAAACCACAGCATTGACTCAAGACAACCAGTAGCTGTTTTCTAACAGTATGATTGTTTTTTTTTTGTTTTAAAATGTGAATTCTTGCTGTGGTATGCACATAACCTAATTTTATTTCCATTTATTTCTCTTCTCCTTTTTTTGTCATTTCAGTATCTTTTAATCTTGCCTGTTGGCTTTATTTTATTTAATTTTTTTGTAACAAACTGGAGGTGATCCAGTATCGCCTGAAGCTATTCGGTAAGGAAATAATACTTTTCATTGTCTAAACAATTTAGGAGTTGACACAGCTGTTTAATGCCTGCTGCAGCAACTCTGACGTGATAACAAATAAACCCTGTGAAAGCTCGGAATTACGTTGCCAAGTCAAATACCTAGATGCCAGAAGGTCCGACATTCAGACAGAAAACATGCCTGCAAAATTAAACAATAGGTCAAGATGGCATTATGATCAACACCAGCCCAGGAACTCAAGGAGAGTGAAGCAGACGAAAGTGCATTTATGCAACACTCTGGAATTAGACCAGACCACAAGGCCTTCTGGGTAAAATGAAACAAAAAACAAATAACTGCTGCCTAAAAAATGTGTCGTAATAGCGATGCCACGATGCCCTTTAGATCTGTTCAGTCCTCAGTATGCCAAGGTTCTGTTCTTTTCTGCTTCCTGAGGATTTCAGGGTCTAGTTTCCAGTTGCGAGACATTAGAACATTATACATTAGCATTCAATGCATCAACCCAACTGATGGCTCAGGTATTCACAGTTCACACATCACAGTTTATTCACGTTTCAATAAATCACATTACTACATTGCTGTAACTGTATATTTGTACTGAGCAGGTCTGTGACTGTTGAACTGCAGAAAAATAAATGCAAGTTTCAAAATAAAAGCACTCTGTTTGTGCAGTTTCAATTCACTCTTGCAAAAATGACCCTCAGGTTGTAACATCATTAATATTCTCATAAGTTTATTCACATTACATAATACTTTTCTAAATAATTCTCATAGATTAATTTTAGGAGTCGACCCCATTCAAGATGGCCGTCATAGCTACTCGTTCTCATTAAACACAAAACGGCTATAATTTGGTCAGTTTTGCAGAAATGGAGCTAAAATGAGATGTTTTAGTAGCAGAGAGTCATTTACAACATATAATAGATCCCACTAGATCTTGCGATAATGCATGAGATCATGTTATTTTTAAGATTTGACAGACACAGTTATAACTCTTTCAGTTGATCTTAGTTTAAATGGTCTTGGACGATAGCGGGAGCAATTTTCATTTCTACAAAAACCAATAAACCTCTAATCTTTTATATTTCTTTTCAAATGATACATTACTTTCAATAAAAAAATATTTGAACAGGCTTCCTTTCAGTAACACCCCCCCCACTAATACCAATAAATGCTTGTTTTGTGTCCTATGTGTCTAAATAAAAACGGGTACATGACACTGCAAAAACAAAAGGTTATGCTTCCACTTAAAGGCTTTTATATTTACTGCCATCCTGCCTTAGGTAACTGAACCAATAAACACTATATAAACCTTTTTGCATTGATGCTGAACTGAATCCAAAGCTTTACAGATTCAACGGGAAACAGATGTTTGTTTTTTTTAAGAAAGCTTGAGAGAGAAAGGGCTTCTTCTTGAAACAAGGAACATTAGGATGTAAAAGTCTACAGGGGAGAGGTAAATCCTATCTTAAATATCAGTTTCTGAGTAGTGCCAGAGATTCAGCATCACATGAGAAATAATAACAAACTGGTTTTGTATATTGTGCCCCACTAAGAAGGTTTTTGTTCCTGTTTGTTTACCAGATTCTTCCAAACTCCCCTCATGATAAATCATGGCAGTAGATGTGATCTTAGTATGATCTCACTGCTTTGATGAACATTACGTGTTGTTTAACACCGCTGTACATGCTTTATTATCCTTCCATCTGGATTTTTATTCAGTAACAATCTCAAAAAAAGTTGCAAACAAAACAAAGATCTTGACAATCCAAACACACAAACGCTCACCTTGGAGCATTTGATTGATCTTTGTCAAATTTCTGAGGTTTACTAATGTTCAAAAAAACTGTATTTGGATCCATGATCAACACATACCACATCACATGTCATGCATGATATCTCGTGATGAATTCTGGGCAAAAAGAGGTTGTTTTCGTGATGACATCAGAGGAGCTGGACTGCTCGTCTGGCTCAGCTTCTTTCAGCCTTCACTCCTTCTCACAAACATTCAAATTAAACTTGGCACACTAACCACAAAACACAGCAGTACATAATTTAAACCTGACACCCTGAACGTAAACATGTCTCTCACTACATAATTTACCCATACTTCTCTTGGTGTTTATTTTGTACGGTAGCAGCTCTGTTCTCACATATATTGCCTCAGCGCTGGGTTGGCTCTGTGATGTGTGGTGTGTGGCGGGCTGTGTGAAAAGATACTGCTGTCCATGAGTCGTACTGTGACTATAGGGGATAAAAGTAGTCCCTGCTGCTTGTAAACATCTCTCTTACTCGTTTGTTTGCTTGAAGACATGAAGACGGTTTAAGGGTTTTGCTCTGGTTTCAGTTGTTTGAACTGACCTCTGCAACACTGACAAACAAATAAAAACATCTAGCGGCAGTAGGCGCAGAGATCACATGCACAACCAACCAGGGTTTTTGTAAAGTGGTTGCTATGATACATATGTACATGTTTGAATATTTTAAGGGCTGCATTGTAAGCGAGATGGTCCTGGGTTCGAATCCAGCCCAGACCTTGCAGCATGTAGTTTGCACGTTCTCTCTCTGCATACATGGATTTTCTTTGGGGACTCGGGTTTCCTCCCGCAGATCAAAAACATGCCTGAGGTTAATTGTCCCTTGGTGTGAGTGTGTGTTTATCTATATGTGGCCCTGTGATGGACTGGCGACCTGTCCAGGTGTGACAACACCTCTTGCCCAATTACAGCTGGAGATAGACACCAGCTCCCAGCGACCCTGAACAGGAATACGTGGGTTTAGATCATGACTGACTGACTCCACGATCTAGTCTTTAATATCTATGGTGTAAGAAAAAAATACGTAGGATCATTTTTAATTTTTCCTCAGCTGAATGTCATGTAAGTAAGTTTAGTTATAATTAGTTTTTTGAAGCTTATAAACACCATGATTGTGAAAAGGCAGGTGAGTAGGCGGGACTTTCAGTCACACCTGGTCAAACTAGACCTGATGACATTTCTGATCTGACCATCTTAAATTTCTTAAACAAGTAATTGGATTCATGCTTATGGCTTGTGTTGAAGCTAAAAGAAAATATGTGTGTTGGGATTCTTAATAGATTTGCTTATTTACAGTGCTCTCTGTGGTGTTCCTGATTGATAGATTTTAATGAGCTACTTTCAGATCAGTTTTTGGACGTCATCTAGAATGAGGTCCCAAAGGTGCTGTTTCAAATTACCAAGCTTACCTTGTTGGGAAAAACTTTCTCAATTAGTTAAAAAAAAAAGCTAGTGCAGGAGATTCAACAGCAATTTTTTTTCATCCACATTCTTCATTTTGCAGAAATTGGGTTTGATATGCTGCAACAATCCTCTGAAGAAGCCTTAGACTCACCCCAGCTTCAGAGTCTCATGTATAAGTAAACTGATATGGCTCAGCAGAGAGGTTAAACTGATTAAAGTTTTGGATGGGACATAATAATGACACAACCTCTGTGCGATGTGCGTCAAGCCGCAGCCCTGGGTCTTCAGGTTTCCGATACCAAAGTGCGACTGAATGTTGAGGAAATTGGGAAACTCAAAATACAGCATTCCAGACAAATGCAATTAAAGTGTATCACATGTAGTATTTCCTGCATGCTTTGATACCTGCTTATGAGGTTAAAAGAAAGGTAGCTGTAGCTTCCCATCTGCAGCTTGAGTTTATGCCAAGATTCATAGTAATTTGTTGTAATTTTTTTTTTTTTACTTTATTAAATAGGCTGCACGGTGAGGCAGTTGGTTGCACTGTTGCCTTGGAGAAAAAGTTTCTGAGTTCCAAACCTGGCTGGGGCCTTTCTGCATGGAGTTTGCATGTTTTCTATGCACATGTGTAGGTTTTCTCCAGGGATTCCAGTCTCAGTTAGAAATTGTGCATATGTTCATTAAGTAACCCCAAATTGGTCCTTAGTCTGTGAGTGAATTGTTGTTTGTCTCTATCTGGACCTGTGATGGACTGACGACCTGTCCAGCTGAAGCACGTACAGGTAAAATATATGGATGGAAGAATTTTCAAAGAAAATTTTTTAGCTGTTGCACCCAAATACAAATTTTACTTATGACTAAGGCCTTGTTTCTAAAAACGTCACAGGGATCTTTTTTCTAAAATGAAGAGTTAAAAGTTCTCAACCATTGAAAAACAGACTTTTCAGTCAAATTTTGAGTCATCTAGCAATTATGCTAAAAAAAAAAACCTATGTAATGAGGAATTAAAAATGATTCACTCTTTCAGCATACCATTAGTAACACCTTAATTGATTTCTATACTACAATTTCTAAACATTAAACTCACAACGTTCTTTGTGTTCTTTCTGTAGCTTGATTCATCGTGAGACGATCCTCTCAGTTTCTTTCTGCCTAAAATAAAACCAAACTTTTAAAATAATCAAATTCAAACTGTGGTTCAGGAGCTCACACATGCTCTGCTTTTTGCTTTTACTTTAAACTTTATTTTAATTATTTTCCCAAAATCTCTCCAACAGAGATGGAGAGCTGGAATACTCAAAGTTTTAGTATTTTGCTCGTTCTTCTTGTTGATACTGGCAGACGCCGCGGATCTAAAACTTATGTCGCTGCTACAGACAAAAATTTCAAACCCTCCACCCTGTTGGAGTGTCCACCATTGAGGTTTAGGTCCTTTTATTATCCATTTAAGGAAAATGTATTTGTTCTGTTCACACATCCTGCTGTTTCACACACAGCAGTGTTTGAGTCAGAGCCTTAAATATCCAACATCTATTTCCAGTTGGCAATAAATAATAAACTCTTATGTGAGCTGTTATTTATAAACATCTGTCCAAGACGTACTCTTGTACCAAAAGACATAAAATCAGCAAATAAAATGAAACATTAATATTTATTTATGTACGTATAACTATAACAAATCAATAATCTGATTAAATATATGTTTAAAAAGTAGGAATAATATTTTTATGACAAATATCTGTGGGTACAAGTCACTCTAAGGATTGTGTGTGAGACAAAGAGAGAGAGAGAGAAAATTGCATTTAAATAGATTGTGAAGATAATTTTTCACAACAATTATTGCAAAGATGAAACTGTATAAAAGCAATCTTTCAAGATGTTTTTATTTTTACTGTTTCTTTTTAAATTCAAGCCATCTGCCTAATATTTACAGGCTTCAGACAGTAATGGCTGCTGGTCCAAATTAAATCTACATAACAGAAGAATTCTATTTATTCTTCTTCTACTTTATATTTCCCAATTCTGTGGGGAAGAGCTGCAATGATTTTTCTACAAAGAAGTTTACAACAGATTTCCTGTGGGCATTGATGACAATCACACCAAAATTATAACCCAAAGTTGTAAATAATCATAAAAGACCTCACACATAGTCATGGATTTTCTATTTTTTTAAACTTTCCAACATCAGAATCTCCAAATCGCTGAAACATTCCAGTCTTTTCTAGTGACTAATTACATTCCCTGCAATGCTGCACATCTCGAGTCGTTTTCTGTCAGCTGTGACTCCCAGTTCCCAAACTGAAGCAGGTTAATGACATTTTTTTGTGAGTCCTGTTCTGACCAATTGGGTTCCACATCAGTTTTATGATTTAGACTTTATTCGTTCGTGCACTAGCCTTGCGCTGCAAGACGGATTCTCGCGAGATTTGTTTCCGCGGGTTTTCCAAATCCACGAAAATCCGTCTCGAACTGCTCCATTGACAACCGTCTATTTCGGGGAAAAAAACGTTCGCACCAATCATGTGTTAGCATTGTGCTTTGGGGCGGGTGTTCAGGTATGATTGGCAGCAAGTGCCCAGGCAGACAAAGCAAAACAAACATGGCTGCGCCGGTGGATGTGCGCATAAAAGCGGATATTTAATCTGTTATAGGAGAACTGGAGACGATTTCTTCATTGAAAAATGAGCAAAGGTAAGAACTCTGTGCATTTCTTGGTGGTAAAGTTGTGTTTTGATTTTCTTAGTGGTAACAATGTGTGTGTTTTTCTACCGAATTGAGTCGCAAGAGCTTGATTTACTGTGATTGGCTAAAGACAAGTCATCAAAGGCAGACACTTGCTGGCTCGTCCTCCAATCAGATTAAAATATTATACTAGACGTTCCTTCCTTTTATAGACAGTTTCAAATGGAGCAGTTCCAGATCTATGTGTATCCCCGAATCGAGAAGAGGCGGGGCTACTCATAGATCTGACAGAGCCAGGTTATTCATGCACAGTAGGTTGGATGATTCATAGGCATGGGAGAAAAAAAAACAGTTTATAGCTTAGTAATTAAAGAGTGCTCAATCTTCAAGTCTACACAGAAACGTGTTTAGGAGGAAAAAAATGTGACATTAAAACTTTTTTTAATATAGTCTTTATGTTCAGAGCTCATAATAACACTAATATTAAAAAGATGTGAAAGTTTGAAGGTTGAGGGCTTGAATATTTACTGGAAAACATTTCAGACAAAAAGTTGGCAGGAGAAGCAAGAAAACAAGCATCATTCAGCCTGATCAGCGAATCTGTCAAGGAGACAAAGGACAGCTACAAGATGGGATTATCATTTTGAAAGAAATACAAAAAAGAAACCATGTACCTATGCCTTATGAACTCATTTTCCTGTGGAAAGCACATGTTGAAATTATTTAATGAGAAGCAGAAGCTCTTAAAGTGCTAAAAGCTGATATCAGCCAGGCCTTTATTTGATCCTGATTAGGTCTTTGCATTTGAGCCAAGAGTGAAAAGTTAACAGATTATTTTAACAGGAGTTCTGTTTTCTGAGTGTGGAGTTAGTCCTGACATGCTGAATCAATGCCTTTCTTACCTGTTGGCTCTTATTACTGTAAATGAACCATACACAGAGCTTTTTATTCCAATTCTGATGAAAAGCAGTGTATGTATGTGTATTTAGTCACAAGACGGTTTGCTAATCCACCAAATGTTGGCTTGTTTTCCGACAAAACCTTACAGAAATGTAAATGACTTAATGTTGTTCTTGGAGACAGAGCGTAATGAGAAAAATATTTGTTTGTGTTGTGTTTAACTGAGGTGTCTTCCACTCATCAGATGGACGTATCGGAGAAGCTGAAACATGTTCATATTCATTTCACTCTGCACCCACACCCATCGCTCAGCTCCAGTTTCAAGCAGCTTTCAGAGGAAAAGTTCGCTCATGAACTGAACTAGGGTTTTAATTAGCTAATGGAACACTCTAGTTCATCTTCTGCACCTGAGACCATGACTACAAAAGAGCCCATTTATTGATGGAACAACACAGCATTAAAACAGCAGAATGTTTCTACATCTCAGCATCTGTCAGCACCTTATGCACAAAATGCAAGTGATAACTTCACACAATAAGACTCTACATAAAGCTAAGATTAAGCTCTGATCAAGCTGCAGAACTGCACCTTGCACAGTCTTTTTTATTTAAAAGATTACCTTTTCTTTTGTAAATCTTATGCCCAGATTTGTCCGAAACACATCAGCTACACAAACCGCAGAATGTGCACAACGTTGCAGTCTCCCCTGAAGTCCCTCTCTGCCATGTAAACACTCGCACAGATCCTGGGTGCTTAAGGAACATATTTTCTAAAGTTCATAGCTCCCAGTTCTGCCTTCAGACACTTCAAATCCACCAGGCTGGTCTCTGATAAAGAAGAGCAAAATCAAAATCCAGGACCATGACAGGCGCTACCCCTACTGGATATATTTTTAATATTTACACAGACGCAGGGAAAAAAATGCAATAAACTGAAACAACAAGTCAAACACAAAACAGGATATTGAAGAGAGATTATGTTGTTTCCTTTACGTCCGTGAGTCCCTCAGCGCCGGCCTGCCCCTGCACAACAACCCAACTTTGACAGGAGGTGGGGGGGGGACGGGTTGCAGGAGTGGGAACCAAACAAACTTTCTGAAAGTTAGCAGAGGTTTTGTGTGACCCTTAACTTTCACCATCTACATAAGGAAGAAACCTATGGAAATGCCTTTAAATGTAATCCAGGTACAGAGTGACAGGCCCATGCGGGGTTCAAAGTACCACTTGTATGTTGTGATAATGACTTTTTTGTGCCAGGACACAGCGTGAAGCAAATGCTGTGCAGCTGCTTGCAGAAGAAAGGAGTATATGCTGCTTGTAGCGAGGGCAGAGGAGAGAGATGTGTTATGTTTGGATGTAGACCTGCTTCATGAGTGCCTGCTGGAAGCGGCTGCTGGAAAGATAATAAAAGGATCAGCTCTGTTTTTTCTGCTGAATCTGCTCTTAAAACAGAATGTCTCATCTGTTTCCTCGGAGTGGATCTCTTAAATACTTTAATGCCTTTGATTATTACACAAGAACAACATAAACAAAAGGCATCAGGGCTGGTGGCAAAAATAAAAGGACTTCAAATAGAAACACGAAGAGAGATATTAGCATTTCCAAACGTGTTGAATACCTACTTACAGACTGCAAACACAAAGAGAGTTACAAATACACACAGACTATGTGTTTATTTTTCTCTGGACCTCTGAGATTAACTTCAACACACACACACGGATTAAATGTGATGATTTAAGATTAAAAAATTCCCCATTTATGTTTTTTTGTCAAATAACAAAGTGAGTTAAAATCTCAATACTTTGTATTGTGAAACTCAACAGACACAATAGGGCCTATTTACATCAGCGCTTGGTCCGTGAGCTCTTGCGTTCGTGCGTGTATGTGCTTGGAATGAGGGCAATCGGGATGTGAGTGTGTCGCAGAGTTTCACGGTGCCTCACGTCCCAGACAGAGTCCAGCGGTTTGTCCACAATGAGCCGAATTGTTCCCACGTTCACATATGGTAAACATCTCTCCAAAACAGAGTCGCGCGTTCTCAGAGTGTAAAATTCTATACAGTATAAACAAACGCTCACAGCGTTGATTTGCTGTTTGTCACTTAAACGTCAGCCATCGGTGCGGTAAAGACACACCTGCAGAATACAACAGCCCGACAAAACAATGAAAACCTCATAATATGACTCAGTCCTAAAGCTGAATTAACAGAGCTGCTACGTACGACGCAACAGAGTCGGTGTCCTCATTCAGCATTTAGCTCGTAGTATCAGAATCACACTCAAATCTACAGAAAACACATAAAATCCAACTCTCACCTTTAAAAAAACATTGTCATTAAGAAAAAAGATATATGGCTCTTAAGACCAAAAAAGTGTTGCAGATTCAGTTTTTTTCTGTTAACGTCAGGATTAGGATTTATTTCTTAACTTGAGGTGAACTAATTCTGACAGGGACTTTGGGTAAAAGCAAGAATTGAGCAAGACTTGCATATGTTACCAGCATTCCCTCTGTGGCTCCCTTTCTCTGGACTACTACATTTCTCTCTGTGTTTGGCTTGGACATGAAGCCAATTCACTTAATACTTGTGGGACAGCTAAACATTTAAAGCTCCTATTTAAAAGGATCAAGTGTAGGCATTGTTTGGTTATGTTAACCATATGTGTTGGCTTTTCATGATCTGAATCCCTCCTCGAAAAACGGAGTGCTTGTGAAAATAAACACGGCTTCGGCCTACACAAATTGTGGACTAATAGTGTATTTGGACAAAGTCATTCTTGGAGTTTGGATGGCTTGATTTCCCATTTGTGAACAGACTGCGAGGGGAGTGACAGCTTGACATTGATTAGTAATTTGACTCGTGGAATTGGAGCCTTACCTGTATAGAATAAAACCAGAAAAACAATTTATACTGACGAGGCGCGGCGCTACTCAAACAGCTTTCTGAGTGGGAGATTGAAAAAAGATGTTTTCTTAATTTTTGTGAGAAAAAAAAAAAAACATATTCCACCAAAAAGTGTCCCACTAAAAATTCTAAACTTTGCATATTCCTCAAATAAAAAAACAAAACAAATACAACGACTGTATTCCAAAAAGAAAACCTTTTAAAAGAGAACTTTAAGTGGATTTTCAACAGTATTAGATGGGTGTTGTAAATCGGATCTTTTTTTGGGGGGTGATTGTTTTGATAATTCATTGGTGACTCACCATGCATTTGTTAGGCTTCTCTCCAGAGTGAACCCTCATGTGAATTAGCAGCTTGTAGCGGGCATTGAAGGGTTTGTAGCGGCGAATGCAGCCAGCCCAGAAACAGGTGAAGTCCTCACCTTTGCGTTGATCGATATGAACTTTCTCAATGTGTCTCACAAGCTCCTCCTGCTGTTCATAAGCTGCACTACAGTCAATCCAGCGACACACCTGCTTGTCTGCCAGCACTCCTCCTCCAACTTGTTCCCGTTCTGAGGCTGCGTGTGGTGCAGGAAGGCCTCCAGAGGTTGGTTTGAGTCCCAGGGAGGAGGTCTGTGCCATGTGTTGGCTCTGGTGCTGCAGTGGCCCCCCATGGCTGGGGCTCTGGTATTGGTGTAAGTGATAAGGAGGAGGCATGGCAGATCGAGGTGGGTGGTGATGGTGATGCTCAGTGTGGCCGCTCGAGGAATGATGATGATAGTGGTGCTGAAAGAGTTCGTCTTCACTTGGAGAAAAGTCATCCAGGGGTTCCTGCTTGAAGGTAGTTCCAGATCTTTGGCCCTCATCCAGGAGACACCCAACTTCAGGGCCCAAGTGCAAAGTCCCAGACATCATCAGCATTCCCAACCCACCTGAGCTTCTTTCGCCACCCACTCCTCCCTCGCCCGCTCCAGCAGCCCCACGCCCCCGCAGCATGGAAACCTGCTCCTCACACAGCCCCAGGCTCTGCCCCTGGCTCGGTTCTGGCTCCACTAATGATGCTGAAGAGGAGGAGGAGGAAGAGGAGGAGGAAAGGGACAGGAGGCAGGTGGCAGGTGAAGACAGCTGACAGCTCTCCTGTAGCGAGGCCTGCTGGGGGCTGCTGTGAGGTGGGGGCCTCCGAGGGGCTTCCTGCGGGCAGCAGTTAGAGGGTGGGGACGTAGAAGAGGAGGAGGAAGAGGATGAGAAGCCAGTACTGCTAGCTTGGCTAGGTGAGAGGTTAGCGTGGAATCCGTTGATGCAGGCGACTGTCGACATCTGTGAGGAGGAGCAGATTATTGTGGTGATATTGATCTCTTCAGAGGCCGAGCCAGTAACTGATGGGGAACCTGTAGAAACGACGCTGCTGGTGCCAGCAGCCGCAGATGACTGTGACGCCAGGGACAGACAGCGTCTCTTCCCACCGCTAGCGCTGAGCAGCCGCGCTGAATGATGGGAGCCAGTTGGGGACAAAGCCAATGGGGAGGAGCCATCTTCATTATTAAAAGGTTGCACTGCTTCTCCTGGTACAGCACTACCCACACAGCTCATTGTGCATACGCCACTGCCGTTATTGCTAATATGCAGACTGTCAACAGTTTCATCTCTTGACACTTCTAAAACTTGGCCTGTCTTACAAGCCTGGAATCCAGCCTGAGATGTACCGTGGACACCAGAGAGCTTGTGACCCACTGAGTGCTCCTGTTTGATCGGATATGAAGCAGAGGAGCGAGTCCCATTGATGCAGCAACCCAGGCTGGGTGAGGCCCCGAGCAGGGCCCTCTGGAAGGCAGAGGTGCTTCTGTAAAAAAAAAACAAAAAAAAAACAAAGAGAACATGACCTCTGTTAGCTCAGATTCTGTTGACAGATACAAGGTTGATTTTTACTCCCATAAAGCTATCAAGAATTTTGACTGACGCTCCACCTCCTTCAATATTCACCTCCGTTTCACATAAAATATTTCAAATTGAATTAAAGATCAAACCATGTTACTTTGGTTAAAGTTGAATTAACTCAATGTTAAAGAAGGAGAAACTGCTCATGATTCATGTTTTATGAAATCTTGAAACAGGATCTTCTTGTAGTGACAGGATATGAATGAGCATTTAAGATTAAGAATAGAGGGGGAGGGCTGGAAAGCTTCTGAGACCAAGAGGCCACTGGCTACTGTGTCCATCTGACAGGCTTTGATGACACAAAGGGGTTAAACCCAACCCAACATTGAGGGTAAATAAGGAGTCACCTGTTTTGGTGGCATAATTGCAGCCTATGAAGGGTCACCGTTTACAATACTGTGTATTATGGTGGGAATCTTTGCCCTGCTGAATGGGGAACCCAGGTCATGTTTCTCCATGCGTTGCTGTGATCTCCAACATAATCATTCCTGTCAGTTGGCTCATTATGGATTTTGTCCAAAGCCCCGGAGTGATGTGAGAAGAGCTCTCTTTTCTCCAGTCTGTCTCATGCAGGTATCATCTTTGTCTCTTCCCCGAGCGCACACGGGAAGAACAGAGCTAAGGCTAAACTAGAACTGGAGAAAAAGTACTGGCAGACTTTGTCATTGTTGTTGACAATAAAGACTTGATCCCCTCTTTTTTCAGTTCAAGAGCAACATTTCCTGTTTGGCTGTTTATGCAATATTGAGCTTAAGAAATGAATGTTAGTCTAGGAGCATTCACAGTTAGAAAACGAATAGAATGAAAGAGGACAAGAAAGAAGGAAGTGAAATGCTAAGACGTCAACTAGAAAGTCTTTCTAATTTGATCAAAAGTAATAAGCAATTATGACACAAAACAACTGCATTAGTATATTAAAATTGTTATTTTTGGACCTTTTTGTGAGTTCTGTGTGATTTGGTGATGGTTTGTTGCAACACATAGATCAAAGACTATAAAAAGCATGTTATACCTGGTTATCACAAGAAACATTTTAAAACAGAAACTTAAAAAAAAAGGGTCAGAAAATCTACAGTAGAATACAGTAGAGGTTTACCTGGTGTCATGGTGAGGGCCATCCTGCAGAAGAAGATCAGGTCTGCTGCAGTGATGGCTCTGGGGGTAAAGACCTCCTGAGTGGACCCCCACTGGCAGCACCAAGCTCTGCCCACATCGCATCAGGGTGCCCTCAGCATCATTCAGCTCGTTCTTCTCTGAGCAGTAAACACCATTAACTGTAAAACAGGCAAAAGAGATCATCAACCTTTAAATGTGCCTCATGACAGAAAACAATGAGCATTTGTTTCATTTCCTGTAACATCTGCAGAGGTTGGTGGAAAACACCTGTAAGTTTGACAGAGTGCAAAAACTGGTGAATTCTATCACATCATGTTTAGAGGATTTGTTAAGTGTGTGTTTGTTACTGACCACAAGAGAGTCTTCAATTTTTTGAAGATGTTAAATTGTAGTTAAGAACTTATAATATGTCATAGAGTTTATTATAGATAAATAAACAGATTTTGTGTAATTTATTTATTTTTCTTATAACATAACTATCTTATCATATTCTTTATTTTTGACAATGTGGTTATGATTTCTTGTTCCCTGTAGTCATAGAAACCGTATCACAATAACACAGACTTCACATGTATCAGCTGTTATTTCCTCCATCTTGGGTTGTTTAAGAAAGAGTATACTGTAGTTTCCTGTGATATTGTCAGATGTTTATGATGAACCCTGAAAAGAAAAACTTGCCTTCCGTTTATAAACTTAACATTCCACATTAGTGACTGTATTTCCAAACCAGCAAGCTTCACTCCGCTGATACCACAGTATTGTTTTAGCTAAAGAGCAACGACCCCGAGTGGCTTGAAGAAACGTACAAACCTAGCCAAGTAGATCACACTCAGTCAAATGCTGACTTCCCTGGAAGAATAATCAGTTCAGACTTGGACCCATGCTTAAGTGACATGTTGAAATCCCATTAGATTGTAAATATTCTCTTGAGGAATAATCTCTGGCTGTCATAACAGTAACTTCAAGTGATATATGGCGAGCAATTTGGCAACGTCCATCTGGTGGTAGTAAGAGTAATGCCAGAAAGATTCGTCATCATCATCATCACTGGCAGAACTGAAGGATTGTATTCCAAATGCTAATACATTCATTTTGAATAAATAATCTTTATATAATCCATTTGGGTGAATAGTCCAACAAATATGGAAAAAAATCATTTGAAATCTAGATTTTGAATGTGTTGAATATGATAATATGAAAATCTGAATTTAAGTTGCATCTTAGTTAAATATAAAAAAAAAATCAGAGAAATGAAAGAGAAAAATGAGAAAATGTAAAGTAATTTGTAGTCATTCCAATCTTTTTTTGCAGGGTTTTTCTTCCAAGTCATCTTTTCGCTATTTATTTTTATCATTCAAAAATTGCAAGTTGATGAAAGAAACAGATTTTCTGACTGAGACCAAAAAAAAAAGAAGAAGAAGAAAAAGAAAGAGAAAACTGTGAGATTCTGTGTGGAAATGTTCATGAAGGGTAAACCGATATCCCCACACATTAATGTGCAGGCGACCACGCTCCCCTGGTTCAAACTGTTCTAATTCAATTTCTCAAATTTAATTTTCCTCTTAACAATATTATTCATAATGTCTTCCCACAGCGTGAACTTATATTGAGAAAGTAACACAAACATTTTGAATGAAGGAGGAAGAAAAGGACGTTTCAAGGGACGGACTGAAAACTAAAAGTTTGATTTTGCAAAAAGCGTCACCATTAATAGAAGTTATTTCAAAAAGATCAACAAAATACAACCCACACTGCATTATGAGTAAAAACAAACCTCAATAAAAAACGAGAAGGTTTCTGAATGTGGAAAAAGGGTTAAAGGAACAATAAAGGTGTAAAAACAAAGTCCATTTGTGGTCATGTTTTTCACAGTTTAACAATCTTTTCATATGTTCTTGTCCACAGCCAACATGTCCACAGTCTCCTTGGCGTTTGTCTTGTCGTGGTTCAAAGCAGAAACACAAAGAACTAGAGAAGAGGCAAAGCGAGCTGCGCAAACAGTCCACCGTCACCAGGGGACTGCAGCAACAACCCTGGTTTCACTCAGAGCTGTTAACAGACGACTTTCAGCCCTGGTCAGCTTCAAACCATAAAATATTCAGTTTAGCAACATCTTGAGTTTTGGTTTTATTCCTCTGTGTTTTCATAATCTATTGCTTCAGTCCCCCCCCCCCCCCCCC
>SSNP01000004.1:5966579-5997718 GCA_006937955.1 Pachypanchax playfairii | reverse complement strand
AGAAAGTTAGCGCTCTGGTGATTTAAGGCTTTGCTACATTAACTAAATCAGTCATGCTCTGATGGGGGGGGGGACGGCAGGCTCCTCAGCATATGGAGGCTTGGATGGAATTCAGAAGTAAATTCAGTTTATATTAAATGTGCCATGGTAAATTCAGCATTGAACATTTCATTGTGTGTTAGGGCTCAGTTTGATCAGGAGGTGGAAGGCAGAGGCTGAAGTGAAATGTGAGACCTGCAGCAGGAGTGACAGGTGATGGGAGGGTGGAAATATTTGAGTGGGTGACAAAAAGATCAATCTCCTTATTGAGCAGTTTATAGTGCTCATGTAATCATTCCTTTAGCTCTGGTGTCATTTGTTTTCAGGTTAAGCTCTTGGAGAAACAAATTAAAAACAGGGATAATCCACTATAAAATTTAAATCTTAGGTAAATTAAAAAAAAGCAATGAGTCGAATCAAAGACAGAACTTGTGAAATGAAACAATTCAGATGGCAAATATTGTTTCTGAACGTATTTTACAGAAAGAGTTCCTTTAAAACTTGAAAGAGACTGACTTTGTGTTCTGTGTAAAAACAGTGAACATAAAAACATTTTGTTTGTTTGAAATCAAACCCTCCAGGGTGTTTTTAAGCTGATCTCATCATCCTGCCATGAAAATTGAGTTCCATCCAGCTCTGGTTAACACGTTGAAACAACCAGGTCGGGATGGTCCTCCAATAAGAACATTTGCAAATACTCAAGCCCAATTAGAATAAACTGCGTTAGGGCGTGAAATGCAGGGGCAGAGAGTGAAAGATACAGAAAGACACAAGGAGTGAGTGCCAGAAACACCAGGGGCAAGTGTTGCTTAAGTACAGAGACCCCGCACAGATGTGCTGGCTCATCCTCACAAAGAGCCACTGATGTCAGCAACTAAAAGACGCACGCACAAATAAGGACTCCATTGTTATCGGCCTCCAAGAACACCACCCCTAAAATAAAAAGAACAGGAAGATGCAGCCTAATGCCACTCTGTTCCATCCAAAATGGGATCTTCCGTTGCATAAATGTCATCACATGGTATCACTTGCTGTCTCCTCCTGTATAATTAAAGTAGCACGTTTCCCTTTCAGCGACCATCAGCAGGTAAACCGAGGAGCTTGATGAGACAAGAAAGGTGAAATAAAAGCTGCATCGAGCATAAATATATAAACTAACATGAGAAACGTGAATGAAAATAAATTCTTATAGTCAGAGATTTGGGGACAGTTACGTGGAAATTTGTTTTTGGACACGACATCCCATTCATCATATTTCCACCTTTGCGAAAAAAAGGATAAAGAAAACCTGAAACAGAGTGCACAATGTTATGGAACTCAATTAATCATGATTGCAAGTTGAAAGGTCATTTTATTCCTTCTCCTGCTGATTAATGAGGCCTCTGCAACCCACAGAAGTGAAAAAATAAACGAGACAAAAGACAGAAACAATAAATGAATGAATGCAGGCTCTATAATTCTGATAATTAAGGCACAACGCCTCCATCTTTAGTGGAAGCTTGTGGTCACTATGATTACATAGATTGTTGAGCATGCATCACATAGCTGCATGAATTTCACACTGGCCAGTCAGGTTGACTTGTAATTGCACACCTCTCTCAGGCTGCCTGAGGCTGATCATCATGTTCAAGTTCAGCCATGTTGTGCCTTGGCTAAAAAAGTCCTCCTGACCTCAGTGACTAATAAGTGACTAATAAAGCTAAGCAGACATGTGTCTCCAATCTGAGAGAGTTTAACCCCTGGGAAACAACGTGGCCATTATCTCAAGATATTTAGTTATGACTGCATTACCATACAAAGCATTCCAATCTATACAGTATTAAAAAGCTGAAAAACCACATCATCACGTTGTAACATGTTGCTGTCTCCCTCGATGAACCGCTCTCATTCTCACTCTCTCTGGTGTCATTGTTTTTCCACAGACAGACCCGGTCCAGCCATCTGATCAACAGATGCTCCGGACAGCATTATTAAGTGTAATTGGTGGTAATCTGGTGCAATTTCTTAAAAAACTTTATTTTTGGTGACACATCATTTTCTATAATTCTCGCCTCTTCCCTTTTAAGTCACCTAAGCGTTGTGTTAAGTGCCAGAGTGAGGCTGCACTTGTGCCAGTGTTTAATGCATTCAGTTCTTCAGAGACATGCAGACCTCGATGAAAAGCAGATGTGCAGATGGATGTTTGAAGGAGGAAGAGGAAAAGGGGAGATATTAGAGTTTGTACTGTACTGTAAGGTCGGGGGGGGGGGGTGTTGGAGAGAGTAAGGGTATGTCAGGAGTTTGTTTCAAACATCTGAACTCGAGGTGCAACGAGGTGCCAAAACCACAAGACAGATGCCTGTGGAAATCTTATGTGACACTTCAACTGGCTCCACTTTGGCTCCATAAATCAAAACATTCAGCACTTAAACTGATAATAAAGATCATTTTATAACTGTCTGCCTGGAACTACAGAATCTGCCATCAGACAACCTGTATGGATGTGCAAGACTTTGTCACAGGATGCTCCGGGTTGAACGTCTTGTCCAGCGCAGATGTTGCGCATTAGCTTCTAAAGTCTTTCCCGGCTTCTCTGAATCTCATAACTCATGTCTATATTTGTGTCTGCGGCGAAGGCCCGGAACTTATTTGTTTGTTTAGTAATGGATGTATGATTAAAACCTGAGGGCACGAGTAAATGAAAAATAACAAATGTCTGGGAGGAAGCTCCTCTTAAAGCAGGTGCAGAGCAAGGGAAGATGAAAAAAAACACTGAAATAACCAGCAGAGCACAAAGATGTCAGATTTTTTTTTCTAACGGGATTATGACAACAAGCAGCCATGAGAATTTACAAAGGGATAAAAATCAATTTATTCTGGATGATTGGATCTGCTCACAGAATAGTAACGTTAGTCCTCTGTGTTTTCTCATGGTCAGCTTGATTGTAAATTAACTCTTTATTAGCTGAAAAAAATGTTAAACTGTGATGATTTTTAAACAGAAAATAGGACAAATAGAGCTGAAGAAAAATCTTAAATATGAAATAGAATATTAATATTAAAAAAAATGAAGAAGTTTGAGGATGAGACTGCTGGATGAACACAGCGATTGGTAAAAGGATCAGCTCAACATGCAGTTGGAAGCATAATATCAGGCTCTTCTCATTCCAACCACAGTTATGAACACAAACAAATAGTTGGCAGCCAACATGCCCCACCCACTCCACTCCACTCCACTGGCAGACTCGTGCCCACCGCAACCTTAACACCAGCTCACTAAGAGAAGGGGCCTCTGTCAGTCAAAACCCAAACCCAGAATTTGGAACACATCTCTCCCTGTCCATTACTCTCACACAACCTGCTTAAAATGAATAAACTCACACAAAAGGATGTTCCCATTCACCAAACAACAAGTAGAGCCAATCACTTCCTCTGCTGTCATTAACATAATTAAAGCTTTACACTTGCGCTTGTCACCACCTGGTGGTAGCACCTCGTCAGTGGTGCTGTTATCCTTTAAAAAAAATCATAGGTGACGAGAATAAAAACAGTCCGAGAGAAGAACTGAAGCTACAAAATGACAAAGTTTCACGTGTGAATTACTATGATGCAGTTTACATCTAAAAATCCTCAGTGGCTAAAGTGCAGCTTTGCATATTTTAGCGTGTAATAAACATTCATTGTAAGGTTTAAAATAATTTGTCCTTTATGTTTTCTAAAAGATTTAGCAAATAATTTCCGAAAGTAGTGGTGATAAACATGCAAAATATACTTTAAACGTCAGAAAAAGACTCAAATGAAATATAGTTAGCTGACTTTACGTCTGGATGGGAGGTAAAAGGAAAAAAAAAATCTACAAAGCAATGATTTATTTTTGCATAAACACCAACAGATCATGTGTCTTTGGTCAAACTCATTTAGAACAATTGTGATAAAATCAAAAAGCCAACAAACTGTGCTGAAGCCACTTGTGTCCACAATAACGAATGACACCAAGACGGTTTCTTCAAATCTGTAAACTGTGAGGATTTATCGCAGACAATCAAAGGTTTACATGGACTGATCAAATAAACCACATCCTATAATTTGACAGGGAAGTCACATGACTGCCGAGTCCAAACAAAACGTGCAGAAAAACATCCATCAGGACCATGAGCTGACGGGATCAAGCTGACAAAACGCATTCATTTGTAGACATAACTTAGATTTCTGGCTTAAGATCTTTACAGAGCTGCTGAGCAACGTGTTTCTGGAATGAGTCCAGAAGGTTCAAGCAGGATCTGAAGGAGCTTCAAAGTTCTGTTTGAGGGGGCAGCGGTAAACACTGGCAGGGTGATTTAGTCTTAACTGACTCCCACCATCCAAGTAAATATGAGTTCAGGACACTTTTTAGTAGAATCCCCTTTTTTTAATACTGTTTATAAAACTTTATATTTTCTGTTTTACATTTTACAACAGTGGTGAGTGAGTATACCACAACAAAAAATGTTAATGTCTCAATATTGTGTCATGTGACCGTGAGCATGATGTCAGCATTCGAACAACATGATGAAAATGGCTTTTTTTAAATACAGGCTGTCATTGAACTAAAATGTTTAGTGACCAGTTCACAGATCAGAAACTTGTTTGCAGGGATTTTTGTGGTTAATCAACTCGTTAGAAAACAGCATTATATGCAGTATTATAAACAATAAAGAGGTGGACATGTGCCTTCAAAACTTTAGAGAAGGTCAAATTCAGTTCACTTGTGAATGTTATAGTGCATTAAAGGTTCATTCTGAGACTCCATCCAAAGCCAAATATCCCCAAATTTTTGTGAGTTGTGTCTGTAAATAAAAATGTGGATGTTTATGCACTCAAACTAAAATAGCCAATTTTGTCTGCGTGTTTACGCCATGATTTTTTTTTTTCCTTTACAGAAACACGGACCTTTGTTGAGTGAAACTGTTAAAATGCCACAATAAAATTGTGCTGATGAGAGTGGAAGGGTTGGAGAATGGTTTGATATCAACCATGGGTTTTAAGTGGAAGAGTACAGAAGAGCATCTCCAGAACATGAGTGTAGGTGCAACATGGTTAAACCTATTTTATTTTATTATTATTTTATTTCCCTTTGGGGATTAATAAAGTATTTTTGATTTGATGTTTTAATTGGTTATAAAGGTAATGAAGTAACGTCCCTTAATGAGGCTTTATTAGACTCCCCTCTTCATGTCAGTGACTGGTTCATTATTGCCCAAAATGCTGGTTTGTCCAAAACTCACAAACCTCTTCAGCCAGAAACCGATATTTACAAGCAAGCCCAGATCTGTAAGAGGATTCGATTGGACACAGATGGCAGGAAATTCCTCGGAAATGGCAGTGGCCAAACTCAACCACACAACACAAGAGTATCTCCGTGCAGCAGACACATCAAGGACCGTCTGACAGACACTCTCTCTTCTTCTCGCCCAAGCACCACCTACCGCCATCATCAACAGTTTGACAAGAGAAGAGATTTATATGACTTCTGTAAAACAAGTGATCACTTCACAGCAATTACTGCATGTTTTTGAACGGTTTCGAGGCAGCAGCGGGGGAGAGATAAATGAAGAGTCGGGCAAACGTCGGGAGAAAAACTGCCTTGATAGTCGGTGGTCCAACTGAGAGGCTGAATTTGAGTGTTTGTAATTAGATCACATTTGGATGGAGCAACATTTGAAAATGATTATTCTGTTACCTACACACATAACCTTCTGTTACACTCAGAGGGGATGCTCGTTGTTTAAAACAAGGGCCAAACCAGATGTTTGGAGAACCAGAAGGAGACTCCAGTTTCACTTCCTACTTCTTTCTAACTTTTTGTTATTCCAGAGCAGGAAGAATAATGGAGTGGTGCTTTGTGAAAAGGATATGTTCATAGCATGCATTGTAATTGCTTTGGCTTTTGAAGTTTCTGTTTGAAGCCGGGGTCAGAGTTTCTCCAATATATCCACAACGTATATTTGTTAAGTTGATGGGGGGGCAGCGCCAAAAATAAATTGAGTTTTTAAAAAGATCACAATGTTATATGACCAACAGAGACACATATTTATGACACGGAATTATTTTTGTTCCATTGGAAGTGCATGTCTAAATCATCAAAGTTCAAACTACACAACCAAAGTCTTATCTGATTCTTTTATCTAAAATAATTTATTGTTTTACAATTAAATGTTTGGATTGTTTGTTATTGCAGCAAATTATTCTGTCAGCTTGGAAAAACTGCTGGTGAAGTCAATGCACATGAAATAAGTTAAAAAATAACTTCAAATATGATGAAATGAATTTCCAACCCTAAGCAAACTGCTAATTTATAGCAGCTTTAATAAAGTAGTTTGAGAATATGGTCAAAAAGACGAACATCTGGCTGATGAACCAGACACGTCCTGCGATCATGTGAGCTTTCATTAATGAAGCTGGCACAATAAAACACATGCAAAAACTAAAAAAAGCATCTCATGTATGACTTAGTGTTTTGTAAAAGTGGTTAATATCAATTTGTGCCAATTTCCCTTTTTTCTATGAAAATTAGAAGCACGCCATTTTTATCCTGCTGTTATTGTTTTTGCTGGCATCAATCTGTTTATTTCTTTTTATGTCTGTTAATAGAATAATTGCAACATTTATGCAAGGATGTTGATGAAATTTGTATATGTTCCAAATGGCATGAAGACCACTGGATTAGATTTTAGGAGAGATCTGGTAACTGTCTGGATCCAGGCTCAAAAAAATGACTCATTAGATGAACTCAAATTATTTGATGGCAGTTTTTCCACCCAAAAAATCAACTTTAGCAAATTGTGTATGTTCATGAAATGTAATATTGTAATGAAATGTAATGATGGAAAAACGGCCATCAAATAATTTGAGTTTATATAATGAGTCATTTATTTGAATGCATGAATTTTTAGGTGTAACTCACATTATAGAGGAAATGAGCTGTTTGGTGGAATTCTGTGCTCTCTTTAACATTTTCAATAATTTTTGTGTAGTCTATGATTTATTTCTATAACAGCTTTTTAAAATCATATATGTTGTGTAAAATATTCTATAAATATTCTCAATTTAATTCAAATGATGTGACACTTTATATTGAGCTAAAATGAAACTGCTAATTGAAACAATTATCCAAAGCAGTTCAATAAGTATTAACAATCTAAATTAACATAATTAAAATAAAGAATGTGTTCAACTTGAACCTGAATTTTTATACTTAATTTTGTATTTTTGGTGTAAATCCATATTCGTGTTGAAAATTCCTCAGCAGGTAAGAATTGTACTAGTTAAGTTGAAGTTAAGGATATTTTTCACGTTCATGATGAACATTCTGTAACACTTTAACCCATCAGTTTGGAAATTTACAATAACACAGCAAACAGACACCAAGGGACAAAAATGTAGCTGAATATTGACAATAACCCAGACTAGGGACCTCCATCTTGACTCAAAGGGCACCACAGAATTGTGATTTTCATAAATATACAGAACAAATAAGAGAGGGCCCCAGGTTTTCCACTGAGCAAACCTGTGTTGAGTTTCAAACCACACATACCTAAGGAAGTCAGCAATACCATTCTTTTATTGTGTGGGGAGTCCTCATTCACCAATGGCTTTGGTACTGAGGACCACCCCCCATCAAAACCACACACACACACACACACAAGACAGGGAGAACACAGAGGCACAATCATGCACTCTGGGTAACTTGAGCTGGACAGTCCACCAGAAACTATATAAGAGCAAAAACATCAAACAGAGTTCCATAATGCTGCAGTTCAGAGTAAATCCACAACTTCAGGAAGAGCTCTCTGTTGGTCACCGCTTAAGAAGTGATGGCATGACAACTGAGCCCTTGCAGTTACAGGGACCAAGGCACAGCGGGACTCATAAAAACTCAAAGTGGTACCAAATGACACCTATGGAAACACATTCAATCTTGTGTGGTGGGAAGTCAACAGACAGCTATTTACATAGACTGCAGCCCAGTGCGTTGGGATGGACAGGCCCACCATCAAAGCATTTATGAGGAAATATATTCTAAGAGTGTAAGTATTTTAGATGTCCTGCCATTAAAGCCTTAGAGTGTTTTCCATCTTCTGTTTAATGGCTGTAATAAGGATCTTGTTATGATTCCTGCTCTTGATGTGTCCTTTCTCCATGTGAGACAGGCAAAAGTAGCTTTAGCAATAAATCTGTTTTACTCTGAAACTTTAGTTCATTTTAAATGTTTGACCATCGAATCAACTATATTACTAAATATTCTGCAGATATACTGTACATGAGCTATTGTTGTAAAAGCTCAGAATAGTTCAATGTATTTGAATGATCTTGTCTTACAAATAGGTTTTATTTTAATGTATAAAAGATTTTATGAGTTTATTTGTTGTAACATCATATTTAAATAATTTCCCCATGGGGATAATAAGTTATGACGTATTGTATCAAAATATATCATGTCGAATTGAATTACATCATATCATTTTCTTAATGCATTTCATTCCCAAATATTGTATCATATTGCAGTATAACTTATAGTACTGCACAGCATCATGTTGCAGTGGGTCATATCATATTAAATGTTAATATATCATATATCATATGTCAGTTTATATGGTACTGTACTGTATCGATCATACTACTTTAAATAGTATTGTATTATACATCATGTTTTGTTGTGTTGCATCATGTTGTTTTGTTTTGTATGTTGTCGAGGATTGGAAGGTTGGTGGGCCTATAGAGCAACATGGCAGCTTTGCTTCGGTCATTACTGCAGCTGTGAAGCAGCTTCCCACCTCTAGAGCATGACTGAGTGTGTGAATAAATAATAGATTCATTATAAGCACTTTGTGTCTTAAAAGTGCTAAAAAAATATAATCTATTGTTATTATTATATTATTATATCATATTTTATATTATTTTATTGCATTGTACAATAAATTATTGTGTGGCATTGTATCAAATCATATTGTATTGTATCTCATTTTGTGTCATGTGACCTCATATTGCATCTTATCATGTCTTTTTGTGCCACATTGTCCAAACAGATGGATACACACAAAGAATGAATCCAGGATGGATTCAACTTTATGCCGTGATTTCCATATCCTGAATTTCCATCATACTGATAGTGAAAATAGTTACATGTTGACCAAAAAGAGTCAAGCAGAGCAAACCACTTTAGGTTCTTTAAAGGTTCAATTTCCTATCCAATAGTTAATACCTCTGGGGAGATTTTTGATTGGTCCCAAAATCGCAGAGCAATATTGAATCAAAACATGCAGCCAAAGTCATAAAGACTAACTTTAGCAACAAGAACAGAGAGTTCTGCTGCAAACAGTCTGACCTCTACAAAACCCTGATCTCAACGTTCCTGAGTCAGTCTGAGATTACATGAAGACACAAGAGATACTGAAACATCTTAAAGTCTGATTATTAGCTTGTTCCAAACATCGTTGAGAAGCCATGAAGGTTTTTTTTCTTCTTTTCTGTGGATTTAACTTGCCTCGGTGTTCATACTGAATCTAATTTGATCGTTGAGAACATGGATTTGGGAGGTTAATATCATCAGTAGCAGGGACTGCTGCACTTTATGTCCTTGAACGTAGTACCTTGTGTTTTTGGAACGCAGCAGAAGGAAGTTTAGATACGCATCATGTTACTGTCAGACAAGCAAAAATACAAAGATTTGCACAAACAGAAATCAGTTCTATGGATCTTAACTGCACCCTCATGCGTTGTTTGGCTGTTCTTGGAAAGAGAGTGTTAAAGAGGGAGTATCGAAGCGCTCTGGACTGCACCGCATGTCAAACCTTTTGCATAACCTGGCATTCATTGTGAAGCTCTTTTATGAACCATAAAAATATTCATTTCGCCCCTGAACTGTTTTCCAATTGGGTCTCCAAACCCATATAAAGGTTTACTTTTCATTTACTTTTATTTGAAGAACTTTGAAATGCAAATACATGTTTCCCCCCGCATGTAAAAATTGAGAGAAGCCATTTTAAAGAAGGAATTAAATGAGAAATATGAATTTTAGCCATTTGACATCATCCCTAACATAAACACACAGGTTTTCTGTGCGAGTCTTTTTGTGCTGTTAAATGAGTGTATTTTGGCAAGCTGCAGTGTACACATATTGATGCTTCACCTCGCTCCTTCAGGCCTCAGAGCTCTTGAGGCTTGTAGAAGCCTGGCATCTTTACAGTTGACTTGATTGGCCATAATTTTGTGTCAAATGACAGGTCTGGGGCTGTAAAAGTGTACGCTGTGGTAAATTATGCAATTACATTTATAGCTGAAGTTATCAAGAGCATATAGCTAACAAGGCCTGTAGACTTTTTGCTGAAGTGTGGTTTTCAAGGTTTTATACTGAAGAGTTGTTGAGTTTAGCTCTTCGCTGCCTTCAAAATAAAGTACATCCTTGCCAAAGTTATTTATATTTGGTCATTTTATTATGTTTACAGCAACTGTTAAATGGCTTTTGCTGCAGTCAACAACAAAACTCCTGAAGTTGGGGGGTTGTGGGTCCAAAACCAATTTTGAATGTTTACTTTTCTCACCACAGAACATGTGCTTCTCTGTCCATCTCAGATTAGCTAATGTTCAGAAAACTTGGCAGGGTTTCCAAGAATATTGAATGTATGACCTCTTTCTTACTTAATACAGAGTTTCAGGTTACATTTCTTGGTGCAGCTGCAGATGATAGTAGTTTATGAAGGTATTCTCAATCCCATATGGTGATACTGATAGAAAATAATTGATTTTTCACAAAGTGTCGCCTAAAGGCACTTGAAGATCCCGAATATCATCAGTGGTTTCACTGAACAGCCAACGTGCATTTAGACTTGACTGGACAAGCCAAATCTTTTTACAGCTACAAGCACTGTAAATGTTATCGTGGGTTATTTGGGATTGGATCTTTGCTTTTTACTTTCACACACACACAGATGATTCAATAAAAGTTATGGACTTAAGTTTTTGATTCATTTTTGAGAATTTACCAAATACTCTGTATTAAAAGCAGTGAAACATTTTGAAAACCTCAACAAATTGAGTTTTCGTTGATCGATTTATATCTTTTTTTTTTTTTGTCATTTGCAAATCCCTTTACTTTGTAAAAACAGTTGCTTAAAAGCTTTTAAAAATACATCTTAGTTTTGTTTTATTGTGGTGCCTAATTTTCTTTTCCTCTGCTTTACAAACACGTTTAGTATCACTTGTGTTTGAAAAGCACTAAAAAAAAGTTACGTTGAATTGCGTTAAAACAAATGTAGTAAAACTTAATTCGTTGAGAAATGTACTGGGTAGTAAAATTCTAAAATATGGGCTGTGTGAGGAGGTGAAGTGAGACTTCCAAATGAGTTATCTCCAAATATTCTGGTGGGAAAATCCATCAAGGAACTTTAAAAATGATCATTTATATAATTTATATCATTTGGATCAGCTGGTTAAGTTATTTGTTGGGTTTTAATCTGCTTGCTGTACAGAGATGATGAAACCTTTCATCAGTTTAATCACACTTACAGCCAAACAATCTAAACCTTGGCTGTTTTGGTTTATGGTTGTCAAGGTGACTTGATGATTTCAGGGATTTATTTTTACAAAGTAAATCACAGTTTGACACAAAAAGAAGAAAATGCATCTCGGAAAAGAAGTCGAATTATTACATGTCTGCACATGCAACTGTGCCAAACTAATGACAGTAAATTTAGATGTATTTCCTGAGTTTCCAGCTAAAAGCAGATAATTATGATGAAAGATTTAAAAAAAAAAAAAGACTCAGAGTTTAGTCTTGTCCACTTTACATGTCCTGTATCTTTTTACCAATGAGTTTTGAAAAGCTTGTAAAGCAGCAGCTTTTGGAATATTCCCCACAGATTACCAAATGCTGTCAAACTCCATGGAGCACCAGGAGAGTGCATCGGGCTGTGTAATGCTGCAGAACAAGCAGCAGGTATTTGTTAGTTAATCAACGTTTGAATTGGGCTGGAGGCTGGAGGCTGCGTTCAGGAGCAGCAGGCCTGTTTTGACTAAGCTGTCCTAGCGAGGACCCGGTCATGGAGACTCCCAGCATTTGTAAAAGATTAGCGGCCTATTCCTGATGCACGTAGCTCAGGTCAGCTAAAGTGCACGGCTCGGATGCAATCCAAGCTTTCACCCTATCTCTACCATCTGCAAGCTTTAAAACAGCATATCTACTTGTCTTGATACATGAGACACGCTCAGTAATGTCATTAAAGGTTTTGGAGTCATTTGAGGGGAAACTATATAGAAGTTGTTGCTTGTGACAGATATTCATAAAAATCCTGCAAGAGAGGAAAATAATGTAAATACATGTGCATCAAGTTTTATCATTTGAAAATAGTATTTTTCTGCATTATAGTATCTGTACGTCATGTTTTGATTGGTTTCTACTGCGTGATAGCATGATATCAGACATGAACACAATTTAAAAACAGCGGAACAACAATAGTGCACACGCTCTCAGTCGGTCATTAGCCAAAGAGTAAATGAAAACCAACTGTGAGGGAACAATAAAATAATTTGTCATGGGAGAAGGCTGCAGATAAATTCTGCAAAGTATTTTCCAGTTGGCTGAGGCTTCTGGGACCGTGGGCCAAGTGCTCAGCACCTGGCTGTCATGCCTCTGACGCTGACTAATTCATTTCAACTTTCATATTAGATCACCGTCAACACGAGCTGAGAGACTGATTAGTCTTTTCATCCGCATTAGCCAACTTGTGTTGTGAGCCGAAGTATTAAGGGCAAAAGTTAGATAAACAGACAGAATGAGTCGGGGAAGTGTAGCTCTCCTTCTCTCTGTCTTCACTCAGGCAATCTGTGACTAAACTAGTGAGGAGATTTTGGGAATCAAGCCAAGTGAGTCGTTTAAAAAAAAAAAAGAATCGGATTTCTGAAAAAAAACTCTTCCTGCAATGGTTTTGATGTGACTGTGTGAAATTGAATGTGTTATGGATCCAAAAATCTCACCATTTCAATTTCAAGGTGAATGAATCTCCTCCTGGTGTGTTAGATTCCTTCGAAAGATCAAACCTTTAGCCGAGTGCGATGGTGTAAAACAATAAGCCAGATGAGACAGTTACGAACAGCTTCCCACAAATCTTCAATTTTTAACATAACCAGTCCATCACCACCCTTTTAAAAAAATGTTTTTAATGCAAACCTCAATCTCACTATGTAGTCTGTAAAGATAAAATACAAAAAAAAAATGACCATGCTAACTCTAATCTTCAGCCGTGGCATTTTTTTCTTATAAAATCAAAGTTGGATATTTTGTGGCTAACCACAGTTGCAACAGACCTCAACTCAAATAATCTGAAAACTATACTCTTAAAGATTAAGTTGTTATTTGAATACCAAAAATATGACAACTATACATTATTATTATGTGATTAAGTCTCAATATAGTGACAAAACAAGTTGTATGGGACTTAGTGCGAGAGCAGGAGAGCATCTCAAGAATGTTGTAAATGGCAAGAAAAAAATGGAGAACCTTCATGATGGTGAGTGAAAGAGGTTTACCAAAGGTAGTTGGGGGGGGGGGGGTCTCATGGTCATTACCCTGTTAAGGTAGCTTTAGCCAACCAAACACTTTCTTTTATAAATAAAGTTCAAAATGTTCTTACAAGCCTCCATTCGTTCCTAAACGCAGATCAGCTCCCTGTTTAAGAAAAAAACCTGCACAACGAGTGCCGTACAAGAGAGGTGTACCACATAATGTTTGTGTTAAGCAGTGTATTATAGAAGCCGACTTCTGGGCCTTGGGGGGAATGTTAAGCATGTTAATGAAGAGTACATACTAAGCCTATTAGTCAGTGAAATGTGGAGCCATTTAACACACTTTCAGAACAACCTAAATGGGCAGAAGTACAAATGTCTACATCGAACTGTAAATCAAAACTGAACAATCTTTTAACAACATTTCAGTATTACTGCCCCTCCCCCCTAAAAATGCTGGTCAAATCAGTTAAAATAGGATGAAAACAGCAGAATTCATTATGTGAAAATCAGACAGATAGTTCCGAAGCTTCACGATAATATATGTCCTTAATGTTTCCAGTGGAAACTTTTGGACAGAGAGTCCAGCACATCTGCAAGATGCATTTTACAGCTCCAGAGGATAAAATCAAGCCAACACCTATCAGAGGCAGCTACATCAGCAAAACAGGTACAAACTACAACCGTTTTAGGTTTGGCTGACCTGTCAAGCTCTATTTAATAAAACCTGGGGCGTGATAGAAATTTACTATTAATATGAGTCATCAATTTAGAATCTTCCTTCAGAACATTATTGTAAAGCGCTCATCTGCCAAGTAAAAGTCGGTTGTTCTGTTAGCTATTTCAGCATTTTATGAGTTTGCACATAGAAAATCTTCCCACACAAAAAACTCCCTCCCTAACACCACATAAAAGAAAATGAAATCGCCTTATCACCGTGCAGTATCTCCTTCACTCTGTTTCTAAGTCGCTAGCAAACAGCCTTCGACTTTCAAATAAACACTCTCTGTAAATAATCTGTAAACATAACCCCGAGCACTGCAGATCACAGTGCATGCAGGCACGGAGCCTCTAAACTTTAATAACATCCATTTTCAGCCTGGCCAAGCTCCCGGCTCCTTGCAACTTGAACCTGAACATGACAGCATTCCCAGAAAAACCCACTTCTTCTTACCAAGCAGAACTTTGCAGTCCAGATGTAAAATACCTTTTTTTTTTTTTTCAAAACACTGGTCGATTTCGCTGTATTTATTTGTGTTAGACACACAGGAAGATAATAACGTCTGTAAAGTTAAATTTTCAAGCTATTAGTTTGCTTTGAAAACAGTATCACCACCAAAGTAAAGGCCAGGTAATAATAATGCGACTCTTGTTTTGACAAGTAGCTTCTTTTTTTTTTGGTACCTGGTAGAAACTCACTGCTGACACAACAAACCATCTCCTAACTGCAGTGCTTTTACAGCAAAACCTGATGAGATGCCACGTTTCTATCATCGTAGTTTTATTTTGAAAGAATTCAAAATTTGCAACTACAGACATTGGTAAACTCATTCTTATGTTATGTTATTGCAATTTTCTAGACATACAAATACAACTCCAGAAATTCTTTCATGGCTTTTGGTTTTAGTGCATCATCCAAAAATTCTCCCCATTGTCAAGATTTTATATACATCTGAATATCTGAGTCCAAATCAACAGAAAAGTTTTGTTTAACGTAAAAAAAAGTCAAAAGCAAGTAAGAATGAAAAAATCTTTTGACAAAGCAGCCTTCATTTTTTATTTTTTTGTACGCTTATTAGTCCTGAAGAAGTTATTACAGTGTACGTGACTACAGAGAATAACTTATTCTTCTAGAAATGTATATTAACAAGCACTAATAAAGTATATAAACTGCACTGCTAGACTCTATAATATCTTTCATAGTCCTCTGGGGTGGCAGCAGCCAATGGTGATGTGAGCTGCCTGGGCACTGCCCCATGGCAGCTTCCTGGCACAGACAGACAGTGGTATGAGAGGGGTGGGTGGGGTAAACTCAGGCTTTTTGGCTGCTCTCTCCTCCACACTAATGAAGACATTAAAACAGCCTTGACTCAGATGAAGCCAACGTTTGATTGGCTAGCGAATTAATCTCTAACAAGTTGTTAAAAAAACAAGACTGAATTTAAACAAGTTCAGCCTCAGTGTTCAAACATTTCAAAATAAAGCAGGCTCAAATGACGGCGTGTTTACAGCTCTGTGATTTGTTGTGAATGTTACCCATATCTTGATCGTAGATAAGATGCTGGTACAACAAAATGAAAACCCCCTCATGACTGACTCAGATGGCTCTTTCTGTGTCTTTTCTCCCAGTTTAGAGGTCAGTGGGACCTTGTGTCCACATATTTTCTCTCTTTCTGTCTTTGTTTCTGGAGCTGACGGCTCCGAGTCCTCTCTGGCACAGTCAGAAGCGTGGCAGACGGCCGTTTTAACTGCCACAGTCAGAGCAGAGAGAATTTTTCTTTGATGAAACCCAACAGCGTCAAGCCAAGGACAGCAAGTGGCACAGCCGGGGTGTAAATCATCAAGAAGCCACCCATGTGTGTGTGTGTGCTGCATATGTGAGAGAAGTCCCTGCTGTCTGAAAATGCATGAGTAATGCTGCGGGTCATGTTCTGTTCAGGAGAACACAATCAAAAGGAATCTTCAGCTTTAGATTCACAAACAAATCTGGCATGATTCACAAGAGCTGGCAGCTTCTTCATCGTTTCAGCAAAACATTCTTCAAGGACGTCTGAAGTCAAGCTAAGGGCTAAATATATATAGTTTCTTATGAAGACACATTTGAGCCAACTTTTTCATGATTAAGCTGAGGCCCAGAATACTTTTCCTCGGCTGTTCCAGGAGCATTTCAACACTCACTCGAACCAAATCTTCTTTTTTTTTTTGTTTGTTTCATGACTGACTGGATTTATTGGCAGAATCAAAGTCAGAATGCCTTTGGTTAGCGTAAGATGCCACACTGGTTACAACGGAATGAGAAGAACTCGCCCTGCAGATACTGACAACTGTGATAGAAAATAGAAGAAATTTGAGGGGTTTTTTTTTTGTCTGTTTGTTGGCCAGCGCAGGCTAACAAACTGTTGCAGTATAAATCTGTCTCTAAATCCAACTTCGGT
Organism: Pachypanchax playfairii; assembly: GCA_006937955.1. Taxonomy (NCBI): domain Eukaryota; kingdom Metazoa; phylum Chordata; class Actinopteri; order Cyprinodontiformes; family Aplocheilidae; genus Pachypanchax; species Pachypanchax playfairii. Next base: position 5,981,006 of record SSNP01000004.1, on the reverse strand, counting down.
GGAGGTGATGCAACAGCCACACGTTTTCATTCTCGTCACGTGCATCTCGGTCCAAGTCTGATTTAAGGTGATTCAGCCGAGCAGATGTCAGACTAACAATGTTCTCAATCGCTCCCTCTTTGCTGAATCAGACTCAGGAATTGCACTCATTCCATTACAAAGCACCCCCCCCCCCTCACCCACCCACCCTTTGCAGTCAGAGGTTTACAGGAATCCCACTGCAGAATCATCAGCAGCACGTCTCAGCTTTGTGAATCAGTGGAACATGCTGCAAACATTACACTCATTGCACAGCTTTCCCAGACGAAATGCACACGTTTGTCCATATTTCACTGCTGAGCTCATACGGTGCACGACGACGTGGGCTGAGGCTTTTCTGCACATGGGAACGATGCGACGAGCAAAAAAACAACTCAAACAGAATCACAGTTTACACATACGCAAATAAATTCATTCATATATTTTCACGTGAATTAGAAGAATAAAAATACAAGTGATAAAAGTTACACTAAAGAATGAACCAGGAAACTTTTTTTAACTAGTTAAACTAGTTCAACAATGAAAAAGTTTACCGGTAAAAGATCAAATCTCTATCAGCCTCCCTCAACATCTGTAAGGCACAGCTGCTGCCTGCAACATTCGGCTGTTTTTATTGGCACAACAGGCTCAACAGTGATAAAGTGACACTCAGTTGTTCTGTTAAACAGAAGAAATTTAAATAAGATGTAACGCAGACAAAACTTGAATCTGAAAAAACAGAACTGGTGATTTAAAACAGGAAAATTTGTTTTGAAACAAAAAAAAATGTCAGAAACATTTAACAGAAACAGTAAACTGCATCATTGGTTTATAGTAGAGTAAAGATACATATTTTGTGTTATAGTTAGTTAGTTAGTTAGTTAGTTAGTTAGTTAGTTAGTTAGTTAGTTAGTTTTCAATTTATTGTCAATATAAATTATGATAAATTAAAACCCAAATATCAAACTAAGAGCCACAATCCATTACTCGTGAAAAATGTGACAAAATTCAATGTATTTATTTTTTTTATTTTTATTTTTAATGTAAGAAATCTTAATACCTGCTGCATTATTTGATTGAAGCCAACCTGAATATTTCTGAATATGTCTTCATTGAATCTGTGGGAGAGTTTGACGGGTGTTTTTTTTTTTTCTAAATACTTATAAGTTTTAATTTCACTGATTGTGTAGTCAGTGTAATCTATTGCGTCCACAGAAGTTCCTGTTAACGTCACTGTCAATCCAGCAGTCAATACGACGATCAATACGATCAAAACCACTGAGTATTTTCTCATTTAAACAACTGTCTGCTTTCGACACTAAGAAACAACTTCACATCCTGAAAACAGACATTTTATTTCCACCTCATCCAAAAAGAACGAGATTAACCGCATCAAAAAAAAAAACTTAAATCTGAGATGTGAAGAACAAATTTTCTGACCATAAATTCGAGATAGATTTAAACTTACATACTATTGAGACAACTGAAGAGACTCATCTTTCCCAGAAATATAGTTATAATAAGAAGAAGGATTTTATCAGAAGGTTTAAAATGATGATGTCATGTGTGCCAGAATGGATTTTAATGAATAGAAAATGCACAAAAAGTGATAATCTCACGCAGTTATGTTTCAGTCTCGCAGACAATCTTATTGTCGATGTTTCATGTTGTTGCCTAAAACTAGAAGTAAAAAACCACATGGTTTGATTAGAACTGCCGACCTTATCAAAATCATTGTCACTCCACTGACAGACTATTCACAGGTTCTATGACGTTTTAACAGGACAGAGGCTCAAATCCACATTGTAACGGTCATTTTGTTTCTTATAAAAGTCAGATTAACACTTTGTAATCTGACATTCACAAATAAAGCAGGAAACTCTTGAAAGAAATCAGCGTTTTTACCACTTCACCAAATTAAACTGCATCTAGCTTAAATCCTGTGCAACAGCTGGGACCCTCATGTGCTACCTGTTGGTTAGAGTTAGATAATAGTGTTTTTTTTCTTTAATAAGTATGTCTGTATTGTGCCAACTGCAAAAAAGAAAACTCGTCATATAGTGTGCGTTAAACGCATATTGACAGGAAATAGTGAAAAAAACAGACAACAAGGATTAAATCCTAAAGTTTGTCACTCATCGTCTCACATGGGCTGAATCAACAAACACACCTCTTCATTAATCTGAGAGGGAGTCGCTCCTTCCTCCAACTCCAACATTTTCCTCAAACAAGCTGAGCAGCATCGCTCGAGCCAGAAGAAACTTCAGTCAGGTATCAAATGATGCTAGAGTACACACTTCATTCAAACCTGATATTCTTTTTCAACCAGGCTCGGGTGTTTTTCTTTGCAAGCTAAATATTTTCTTTGCTGGTGGGCTGGGATATTTATAGCTCTGTGGATGGACAACGATGGGATGATCAACCACTACACACACACACTCTGAAGCATATGTTTCCTCATGACATCTTTATTTTAACTTGTGATTTGGGTCATTTTCATAATGCAAAAAAAAAAAAAAATGGTGCAACTAACATGGATTAAAAACACAGATCTGGATTAGCAATTTGGGAATATGTGTAGAAAATCCCTAAGGATTACATGAAACATCACATCCTCCATTTGAGTCCCTTTCATCACTTTTGAATAGTTCACTTTTCACAATCACAGGGTGAAGGTTAAAGGTCGGGAATCTCCAGAGGTAAGTTCTTCCCCCCGTGTCTCATCAAGGTTAATACATACAGTCTGTGTTGCTTTCTGTTTTTTTTTTTTTTTTTGTTTCCCAGAGATTTCTTCCAGTCTAAATGTAAAGAAACGTTTGGGGAATGGAGCTTCAAATTTAGCTCAGTCTTCCAAATGCAAGCGTGTAATACGATCAGTCTGAAACGAGGCATGATACAAAAGACTGATGAGTACTGGGATCGCTTTCATACTTCACGCTGACCAAAAGATTCTACAAAACTGGACAAAAATGCCTGGAATACAGAACTTAGCTGCAAGATCTTTAAAAACCCTTTTGAACCAGAGCTTAAACACTTGTTATTGTTTATGACTTTCTGTCAGGAAAGACAAAAATAATCCTGCTATACGAATCTATATAGTCTACATATTCAAATTTACCACTCAGTAGCTTTAAAGAGTCAACAAAAATGTTCTGCTTCAGTTTTAATCTGTGCAACATAATCCACAAAACACATAACACATCTAACAGCCCCGTAATTTACTGGAAGAGAGTTCAAAAAGGCCTGCAGAGACAATGAGACGATTCATTCTGGGTTGAGGATGCTGCATGAGGATGGAAGCTCTGAGGGCAAAGCTCGTAAACGCTGGGACACATTCAGCAAAACATATGGTTCGTGTTTGGGAGAGAAGAAACAATAATCAGATCTGTTGATGCTCCTTTTGCTGAAGGGATGATTGCTAATATGAAAGTCTGTTCTGGTTAATCATAATTTAGAAGGAAGGGGGTGGGGGTGGGGGGGTGCGGGGCTTTGATTATTACCCCCCTTTCCAAAATGTAGTTTGAACCGGAGGGCTTCAGTTAAAATTTCCACTCTGTGTCATCTGTGTGATTGTTGTTTCAAATGTTTACTCATCCTGATCAGATCAAAAATACAAACTATGATTTTTTTTTAGGATTAATTTAAATGAATTAAAAAAAAGAAAGATACACTGAAGGAATTTGAGTTTCAAACTTTAAACTGACTGTAACTTTCTGCTTTGATTTTTCATTGAACTAAAGGCCATTTTGCCTTGTTAATACATGCAGAGAACATCCCTCCATATGGATTTAATGTATGACAGAAAGCAGACTTTAATTCTGGGGTTATTTATGAATTGACTCTGGCTTTAATTATCCAGCCACAACTGAAAAAAGGGCTTTGACACACTTATTCGACACAGCTGCATCAAAGCATGCTGGTGGGAGAAATCAGATCACAAATAATCTTTATCATTGTGGCGCTTTTAAATATGTCAGTATTTTAAAAGTACTAAATTTGTTATGTTTTACTGAAAATGAAAGATCGTCTATGTTCATCTCTCCCTCAGCATGATTTGAAAGTTTTTTTCTGGATGTTAGAAGTCCTACCTTGGATCGGGGGCAGAGAGAGGCCCGAGCGCGGACTTCTGGCCGACAGATGCGCTCTTTCCTGGGACGGAGTGAGTCTCTTTGGGCTCGCGCGGTTCGCGTGATTCTGGGCGTCATGGGCGCTCCGGCAGATCTGAGAACCAAACGCACCGCTCGGGGCTTTCCGCGTGCACATCTCCGCCCTGCTGCCGTACACGGACAGCGTCAGGCCGGTGAAGTCCGTGAAAGTTTGGCTCTGACAGTGACTCACCATCCCGACCAGCGCTGAGGAGCTGTGCATCGATCACTCGCGTTTCCCCATGCAGCTATAGAGCACTGCTTACATTCCCTGAAAAAGAAATCAAATCACTGTATTTTTTTAAATAATAATCCAAGAGTTAAAATTTGTTTTATTTATTTTTTTGAAAAGGGAAGAAACGCTAACCTAATCCAGTTTGATTAGAATAAAATGTCCAAGTGCGCGAATCATGATGTAAAACTGGAGAGGAAATCGTTTCCAAGGCTTATCGATAGCATCCTCCTCAGTGAGCAGCATCCCACTGAGTCGCTCATTCTGTCTCTCTCTTTCTGTGGGATTGACACCCAAAAGCTCCACAAACCTGCAGGATCTGAGCGCGCCAATGAAGACCGAGTCCGTGTTTCTGTGGGAGGATAAAATCTAGATCAGAACCTAATTATGACAAAAAGCGCAGCATATTTCTTCTCCTTTTCGGGGTTATGTTCCAAAGCTGTTTTTCCCCCTAAAAAAATGTTGAATTTTAGATAAGAAGCTGCAACTTTTAGACTCAGACTTTCAAATTTTCAAAAACTCTAACTAAACTCAGACAAATGCTCTAAAATGCTTTTTTTTCCCGAATATCATTTACACCCTAAACTGTCTTCCTTAAAGTTCAACTAACTTGAGAATAAAATAATAATAAAAAAGAACAAAACAGAATAAAAGAACAATTTAAATGTGTTCTAATTATTGAAACTTTTTTTTTTTTTGCAGTTAAATGAAAAATGGGCTATGTATTTATAAATAATCAAAACCTGTGTGATCTTCAGATTCAGAGCGTTGATTATTAGAAATGCGACCTTGAAGCGCCATCTTGTGGCTGTTAGATGAAACAACAAAGCGTGTCCCCTGGTTTTTAGGCTACAGATGTAAGGGCCACAGAAGAAGAGAGGGACTGGAGGAAGACACTTGTTAACCGTTCTTCTTATTATTATTGTTGATGGATTGATGAATGGATTCTTCATCAATCCTGGAAAATGATGCTCTGTTGCAGCTCTTTAATCTTTGGCAGAAAAACAAGACAAGTTGGTTTAAAATGTCACTGGGTTTATGGTTTAAACTCCTGGTTTCCTCTTACATAACATTTCAGACAAGTCAGGACAGGAAAAAAAGCACAGATAAAAGTTAATTTTAAAAGGTGCGTGTGCGTGTGTGTGTGTGGGGGGGTGAAACTCTGATTTTAGAGATTTATGAAGAACCTTTGTGTTGGTTTTCAGTTTTTTTTCCATTTACAGCAGATGTTTTGGAAGTAATGCATTAAGAACATGGATGGTAACCAGTAACATTTAGTTATACACTAAACATTAGTTCTATTCTACCTCGGCTCATCATCACATTCAAAAACAATTATTAACCAAATCATCTTCATCTTGGTGCTAAAAGAAGAACATCATGTGATTCAGGAAACGTTAGTTATTCTTCTCACAAGTCCAGGTTTGTGAGAAGAATCATGGAGAAGTTATCAGCACTGATCACTAGCTATAGGTTCATATAATTAAACAAATAAACCTAACATGCAACAAAAACACACATCCTGATAGTTTGAACTAACAGATAATAAGCTGGTGTTTTTCTTCATGACTGAGACAGCAGATCAAGTATAAACAGAAAAGAGAAAAACAACTGGACCTCCATGTTATTCCTTTATACTTAAAAAGTTTTTTGCTGGTAAAATAAGTTATTATTTCATCTCTTTTTATTTTTGCACTGGACAAACACCTGCTGTGTCCTGAACAGACCAAATGTAGAACAATTTAAACAAGAATAAGTGATAAAAATTGCAAAGAATTAAGCATTTATCGTAGCTTTAGAAAATACGAGCACGCAGAAGGTCCGTGAAGGCAGCATACGTCAAACGGTGGGATAAAACCAAGCAGAGGCGTTTGGTTCAGTTTCACAGGTGCGGGGTGAGTGCGGAGGAGCACCAGCTCCACCAAGAAGCTGCGATGTTTCTACAGAAGCTGATGGTTTATTTGTCGGCAGCATGTCTGTATTGTTACATAGTGGGACTCTGTTTCACGCTCACCGTTTTAAATATTCTCTCTCCGAGTTTAGCCAGGAGGCAGATTATCAAGATGGGTGAAAAGTTTCAAATGACCCAGAATAAGAAGTTTAAATGGGAGGACTGGGGTCTGACTTTCATGTCTTTCGCGTTTATGAAGACGGCCTTTCAGAGCATGTGGCTGTCACTCGGACAGATGGCCTTTGTTGGGGAAGAAGCGCCAGACTCACCTGTGGTGACGTTGAACGGAGAGAAGACGAGCATCTGCAGCTTCTTGAAAGGTGCGTTCAAGTGAATGACTTTATTTCCCCCAAGCTTCTTAGTGTATTATCCTTATTATTATTTGTAGTAGCATTGTATATAGTAGTATTGTTGTTATTGTTTTCGGGTCTCTGCAGGCAACAGACCGCTGGTGCTGAGTTTCGGAAGTTGCACCTGACCTCCGTTTATGTTCAAACTTGATGAGTTCAAGCAGCTCGTCAGGGACTTCAGCGATGTGGCGGACTTTCTGGTGGTCTATATCGCTGAGGCTCATTCCACAGGTGAGTCTTAAGTGATCCGAGGAGACTCAGGTGAAAATGATCCACATGGTGAGGGGGGGATGGGGGGCTGGGCAAAGGAGCATATTGGAATACAAATAGAATACAAATTAGTTTTCTAATGAATTTGACATAATTGCAAATGTGTGAGTCAGCTTAATGTGGCTATTTAATGATGATTTAAATTACTAAAGTGCGTGGTGACATAAGAGATAAGATTCAACTTTATTCATCTCACAATGGAGAAATTCACTGTTACAGGCTCTCAAAGTACACACAGTGAGGGGGGGGGGTTGCAAAAAAGATTGCACCAGACATATCCAATCACATAACACTCAACATCTTAGGCTGGGTTTTTAAATATGAAACGTACCAAAAGCCCTTAAAATACTCATGACATGTTTAAAAACCTAAATTTAAACTTTAAAATCTGAGACTACCAATAAAACCACAACGCTCTGCAGCCTTCAGTTCAAACCGCATTGTTTGTTTTTGCTTCAGATGGCTGGGCCTTCACTAACAACATTGACATCAATCAGCATCGTAGTCTGGAGGACCGGCTGTCTGCGGCTCACATCCTGGTTCAGAACCAACCTCTGTGTCCTGTGGTGGTGGATGAAATGAGTAATGCTGCTGCCGAAAAGTACGGCGCTCAGCCTGAGAGGCTGTACGTGCTGCAGGCCGGGAAAGTCATCTATAAGGTAAGATGCTCACTGACACCAGCAATGGTTAATTTGTCCAGCAGGTCATAAAGTTTCTACGTGCAACATATTTTTTTAGAAAAACTGCATATGTGATTGTATGAAAGAATATTTACAAGTGCCACAGTTTGTTTCTGCATCGTGTTAAAAATGCACGAAAAAAGTAACGTGTTTTTAAAAATATGAGAGAACCTGAACTTATGCTGCCTTCAGGGAAAATCTGACTTTTAAAAAACGTGTTTTTTTCCATAAAACCTGGACTTTGCATGATGCTGTCTGAAGATAAGATGTTCCAGATTATCAGTTCAAATCAAGGGCTCATCCAGGTGGAAGACAAATATTTGCATTTTGTGCTGTTACATTTCACACGGGACATTTTAATTTAACAGTTTGCTCATTAAGACAGACAAAAGGGAGGAAATAAATGAAAGCCTCTCCTTCTCATTGTGTCTGTCATGCAACAAGTCAAGCTGAAGTTACGCGTGGGTGTGGATCTGCCTCGCACGCAATCGTGTGGAGAGAAGCGGTGAAAAAAAAAAGAGACACGCGAGAGGGATTCTTGGCGTGTAGTCAGCTCTGTGAAAGCCCGATTACGTGATAAAGACATGTGTCTGAAGAGTTATGCTGTTCTCGCTCAGATTTCTAGGAGACTTATTCAATTTTTATTATTGTTATTATGTATCAGTAACATTCTTTCTACTTGTTTCCTCCAGGGAGCGATGGGGCCTTGGGGCTACAGGCCACAGGAGGTGCGTTCAGTCCTGCAGAAGATCAAATAAAAAGATTTTAAAAAGACGTCATCCCTCCAGTCTTGGAAGAAAAAAAAAACTGTAACTTACAGTTATAACTGCTGTGCTTCTTTATTAGACTCGAATCAGTACGCTGCTGTGTTGACATGTAGGTTTATATTACAACCACAAAATCCGTTGCGACATGAACTCCTTGACACATGCACTAATGTTGCCTTCAGGCTCTGCTGTATTCAGAAAACAACCTCTGAATTTAAACGGTCTGTGCTTCTTAATGAAGGTTACAGATTAAACCTCCGGCTTCTGTAACCAGATGAAATAAAACACAGAAACTGTCTTTTCATAGTTTGTTTTTGAACTTTTTCTCGTGTTTCCTCTTGTTTCTTTTTATTTTTTTGTTTTAAATTCCTTAAAATTGCTTTATTTCTGTCTGAAGTCAGTTATTGTACAATGGATGCTATTGTACCACTTTGTTCTGTAGAAATCGGATTTATTTTTACAGTGTAAAATCACTGTTTGATGACAACTCACTCAAAACTAACATTCTGTCTGTTAGTATGTCCAATGTTTAGTACAAATCCTGGAGAATAAAAAAACCAACCATCTTGTAAAGAATTTGCTGAAAAAGGTTTGAATATTACACATTAATTCCACCTTTAGCTACAGATCCATATCTGCACAAAAAGCTGCTTTACTGTTGGGTTTCACTGCTCACAAGTAAATAAAAAATTAAAACTTCAGTTCCAAATGAATTTCCTGAAAGTAGCAGATTTTTATTGAAAGCGTCTGAGTCACAGTGTAACTCGCTGATTTCCCTGAACCAATAAAAACCAGTCAAACTGCTGCCAGTTCACTGCGGGGGTCTTCATTACTGTGTCCTAATTCTCTATTGAAATGTTTGTAGTGTGTTAATGTTGATGCACAACCTTTACCAGCTTTGAAATCCAGTTGTTTGTGGTTTTGTCTGGAAGAGATAACCTCTGCACACACATACAGCTGTGGAGGGTTTTAATCAGACTTTATTCAGACAGCTGAGTTAATATTTAACTTTTATCTGCAGCACACCAGCTGATTCCAATGTGTTATTGTTACGTAACAAAAAAACAAAAAAAACTCCATGATTTTGAAATCAACTTATATTTAGATTAAAGTTTTAGTTGCACGTCTGTGACATGGTTGTTTGGGTTCCATGATATTAACTGCTCTGTTGTTATAGCCGCCTCTCAGCCAGGTCACTTCCTGTGGTGGCGAGCCAGCAGCAGCTCAGACTTCCTTTTGTCGAGATCAGAACACAGTCAGATCCTTCCAGCTTGAAATGTTTTTGATATTCCATAAAAACAGAATAAGTCTAAGGTTCTGTCTGCTTTTAGGGAGTAAAATGATTGTGTTAAGGCTTTTAAACTGAAAGAGTCCACCAGAGGGCAGTGTGACATCATGGGAAACTAAACCATGAGACATTAGAGGTTTTTCTTGTAGTATCAGTTTGATACTGACTGATTTACACTTCATAACATGTAAAAACAAAGTCAATGTGAAGGATGAAAGAACATGATGTCACAACTAAAATCTACCAACAGAGTGAAGCTTTGTTATAATATTTAATGTAAAAGCTACAGCAGAGGTTATTCAGTGTCCATCTGCCAATTTGTAGAAATCTGGATCACTGATGTCTCAAATACACACAGATAATTTAGTCTACTTAGTTTTGGCCCTATAAAATTCACAGTTTTTCTTCTCAAACATATTTTAATTCACTAGATTTAAGTAAAATGTGTCATGGTTGACTTTAGAATCTGCATACAACTTGAAACTTTTTAATCAAAATTCCAACTTTTTCATCTTCTCTTCTGATTCCAGCATCACTCCTGGAGGTAAAACGGTACCTCTGCTATGAAAAGGACCGCTGCAGGGTGTCGAGTCACATGGAACACGTTATCTGCATATGTGATTGTATGTTATCAGGTTACGGAGCTCAAAACTGGTTGATCATCTGACTTCCAGTCGACTCTCACTGTGGTACATGCCTGGAAAAACTCCATAAAGAAATGACCAGGATGCATCCAAACCACCTCAGCTGACTCGTCTCAATGATGAGGAACAGCGGCTGTACATTAAGCTCCTCCCAGGTGGCGGAGCTTCACCTCTAAAGCTGAGTCCGGTTACCCTAAAGAGGAAGCTCATTCCAGCTGCTTGTATCAGTGATCTCATTCTTTCAGTCAGGATCTCACAAATATAGTTGAGGGTTGAAATGTAGACAGACCAGTAAACCATGAGCTTCTTCTTCACTATGACGACTGAAACAGCTCTGTCATTACTGAGGACGAAGCCCCGATCCATCAGTCTGTCTCCAGCTCAATGCAAACACCTAAATACTTAAAATCCTCAACTAGAGACAAAAACTCAATGTTAACCTTCAAAAAAAAAAGTTCCTATGATTGAAAAGCACCTAAGAGGTGTGTGTACCCATCTGAACAGATAATAATAGTAGAAGCATGTGTGCGATGACCGATACGTAAAAACTACCAAAGGATCAATACATCATTAAAAGCTACTTTATCATTAAAAACACTAATTTGACAATGGAAAAAAAAAAAAAACAGCCCACACAGAGATATAAGTTATTGTAAAATTATATTAACAAGCAATCTTTCCTCAATTTGAAATAAAAAAATATCAGCAAATAAAGGCAACATAGGACAGATGTGTATAATGTGTCATGTTCACAGGTAAAATAATGAAACAAAAAGTTCTCATCACATTTACAAGACTGATGCTAAGTTTATCATGATGCCTACTAGAATCAGTTTAGAAAGCTTTGACTAGCTGAATAACATGGGCAATATACGTAGTCAAAGTTTGTATCAAAATATTAAAAAAAAAAAAAAGGAAAAGAAAACAATAAAGGTGAGGGGATCGGGGCCAAAGAGACGACCGGTAATACAAGAAGGATGTATGAACGATCCAATAGGTTAAACTCATCTATAGCCGCTTTATCGTAAATTAGTGGACAGAACACAGAAGGCGATGAGGAGCACAGAGTGTTTAAGCACAGGCAGGTAAAGATACACACCACATCTTAAAGCAGGTGTCCACATAAAGAGCAGCACTAGGTAGTATGTTGTACACAGATTCTCAGCACTCATGCACTCAGTTCCTACGCCAAGGTCCGACTTCTCCAGACAGCGTTAAAAACAGCAGTCCAGCTGTTTGACTTAAACAGCCCAGAGTGCAGAGCGGTTCGGCTGTCAGCAACAGGCTGAATCTAATTGGATCAATACAACGTAAGAACCAACTGAGATCTTGGTGTGTCGCAAAAGGGTCGTCACAATAAAAGCCGTATTTCATTAAACACATTTTCCCCTAAAAAAAATCTCTTGAAATAGAAGAATGGACGTGGGGTTGAATGTACGGTAATAAGAAAAAGGTGGCCGCCGATTTAAAAGGCAAATTCTGAGTCCTATGTCGACCGACATTTTTGAGACAGAATGCATGGCAACAAAGTAAAAATGGCAAGACAAAGACTCACGATGCATATACACACTCTCCAGTGTTTAAATGACAGAAGCGGATATTTCCTGCACGTCTTGCACCACGAAGCGATCATTAAAATGTACAAGAGGTAAACGTCAACCTTTTTTTTTTTCCTGTTCACTCAGGAGATTGATGGGACTCAGAGGGACAGGGGGTGGGGGATGGGGGGGAGGGAGTCCCGCACGAACATAAAACGTGTCATAAATGCATTTCAGTAGCTGGTTTTGTCACGTGTGGTTGTAATAAATGGAGAAATTGTCCTTCATTTTGAGAAAGAAGCAACGAGTTGCCAGCTGTTTCGATTTTTTCTCCAATCAGCATTCCGGCGTTAGCGTGGAACCAAGATTGCGCCTGTCCCGGATTCGGTGCTGATGTGTTTTGGCCATGTTCTATTTTGAGATCAGATCCTTGGAATGATGGCAAATAATGCTGGGAAGGGGCGGAGGGAGGCGGAGGAGGGTCACACGCTCATTGTCATGGTTGGAGAATACTGTGGAAACACAGACAGGATGAAATTAAAACACACGTTGTTTCTCTGGATTAAACAGAACCTCTGTTCTCTATAACTGTTTGTTGGGACGACACAGTATCAGAATACTGTATCATGATAGTACTGCTAATGTTTGTCAATATTATTTAGGTGCTAATACTAAACCTGAAAAGTACTGAGCTATTATATTATTTTTACTGGTATTAGTTTTTAAATGTGATGTCAAAACTCCATATGAGAGTGTGGTGAGGTCACCTACACTTTTATTGTTGAATAACTTATATAATCATTTGTTTCCTGGTTATTAACGCCTGCGTCACAAAAACACAACGCAAGTGACTTTAAGGTCCTTGTGTTTGTTTTTTTAGGTTATTTAACGAGCATCAAACGTTATGAGAGCCCTTTAAGTTCAGCATGACCTGTGAATGTTTGGGACTTTTATTTTGAAGGGTTTGAGGAACGTTTCATTTCTATTTCTAACAACGACTCGCTTCAAAAGAAGCTATCACAATGCCTGTCCTGCAGGTGGGGGGGGGGCAGCCGTGACGTTTCGGCCGGTTGTGCACGTCCTGAATTTTGTAAGTTGCTGAACAGGAAGAACGGCAGCACACAGTCTGCAAGCAGTTTGTTTTACAGGCATCTACACGACTGAACAGGCCCAAATCACTGAAGACAATACAGAAACTTTTAAAACCGCTTCAAACTAAGACAGGTAACATGTAATGTTGCAGTATGAAGAATGCACTTCTTACATGCCTCATGTTCTTCAGTAGAAAAATCCATGCTGCTTTTTGCTCATATCTGGGATGCTGCATCAGCAGTTTTTAATAGCACGGTAATCAAATTTGATTTTAAAATTCTAATAAATTTACTTCTCCTCCAAAATGTTCCTATTATAGCCTGTAATTTCATCCATATATCTCATGAAGTGATGTTTTTTTTTAATTTTTTTCCAGTTTAAATGTCGCCATCTGTGGAAGCTAAACTCACATTCTCACTCTGGAAGGAGTGGAGGAAGTTTGCACTCATCTCCCCATCATCCCTCGGGGTCCCGGGTGGATTGCTAATGCCACTTAAATTGTTAGGAGAGTTCTAGAAAAGAAAAAAAAACAACCTAAAGTGATTTTCTTTGTACTGTGTGACATTTCACTTCAGCTAAGATAGATATCCAAGTGAAAAGACGATGAGCTTGGTCATATTATTTACCTTGTTCATTCCATCCATGTCACCAGATCCTGAAATTAAAAAGAAATAAATAAAACAGTTTGCTTAAAAATCTTAACTGGTTTTTATTAAACAGGTTTTATCAGAAAATGATTGTCTACTGAGGTTAAGTCACAAACAAGTGCTGTGTCTTTACTGGAAACCCCACATTTTAGTGTTGTGTTGGTTTAATGTGCTGCAGTAGGTTGTGTTACCTAGTGATCCATTCATGTGGTGTGGTTCCATTCCAGCCATGGCTCCCAGTGGCCCATCAGAGCCGGGGCCCATAGAGAACTGCAGGGGTAAAAAAAGCTGAATTAGTAGAGCTAAATTTAACTCACTTTTAAACATAACGTGAGCCTCAGCTCCATGTCCGCCCACATGGTTCTGGAAAAAAACCTAAATATCAGACAAATGGCTTGAATGTTGGACAGAAATATAAACACAGAGAGCTCTTTTTAAAGGTGGACTTCATTTTCCCAGTGTCTCCTGAAGTGGACAGATGAGATGAACCAGTTTCCCTGAAAGCATCAACAGAGTCACATGGTTCTTCTGATATAATAAAAGCTACAAGACTAAACTGAGAGTTTAAAAAAAATGAGTGACAAAGCAATTTAAATGAGAAAAATGGATGAGGGCTGAAGAAGGAGGGGAAGCGGGATGCAGACCAAATGTTAGCTTTAGCATTTAAAGACTCACTCCAATGAAAATTGTGTTTTTTGTGTGGTTAACATGTTCTTTTTCTGATGCTAGAGGATATATCTTAAGTAAAATAAGCTCAAATTGCATTTATGAACTATTTCTGCATTCAAATCACTGTAAATCAGTA
>SSNP01000004.1:5935332-5966530 GCA_006937955.1 Pachypanchax playfairii | reverse complement strand
GCAGATGCTTGTGATGTAGAAAATTCCCTGGGTGGGCCACAAGCGCCTGCTCCGCTAGCTGTAAGCTTTAAAATGGCTCAAAAGATGATCGAGTGGGTCTTTAAAACAGTAGATGGTGTGTTGCACTATTCCCACACCTCCTTCTATCTTTATTTATTTCATTTTATTTTTTTTAATTCAGCAAACATCAACATGAAATGTGTTGACATCATCAATACTTCTTTAAAAACCTCCTGATTTTACCTGATTTAAAACAAGTAGAAACAGGTTTTAAAACAATTTAGCTTGTATTTCTGTAGAAAAGCTTTATTTTTGGTTGGATCTTTTCACTTCAGAGTGCGTTACTGTAACAATAGAACACAGTATCAACTTGAAAACAGAACCCAGTATAACGCTTTCATTTGCTTTGCTTCAATTATTAATCTATTTGATGTGTTCCAAGATGAACAGTGCAGCGCTGCTATGCAGCATGGGTGCTGTTTCTTTGAAATGATATTCCCACATAAGGAAAAAGTAATCATCCCAAAAAGACAATGATAAAAAGCTCGAAAGCAGTAAATTTGTTATCAGAAAGCGTCTCGTGTTTTCTGAGGTAGTTGCTAAAGTACATATTGATCAGTTTTATACCCCAAAAATCAGCGATTCTGACACTGTAAAATAGAACAAATCATTTAAAAGTAGACAATGTTGTTATCTAACTGTTACTAAGGAGACATAAAGAAGTACTCACATTATTTCGATTGCCGGGTCCAGTGTTGATCATAGTGTACAAGTTGTCACCAGAGTTGTTTGAGTCTGGAGAAGATTTAGGAATCACACATGGAGTCGGTGCAGCAACAATCTGGATGTTTTCATGTTTAGTTAAGGGAAGCACTAACCTGCAGGGCTTGGCATGATGGGAGTTCCTGGAGGACCCCCACCCCCGGATGCCCCCTTTGGAGAAGCAATCAGAATATGCAGACTTATTATAATGATCTCTCCTAAAACTACTTCTGTAGCAAGATTTTTGAGATGAGTTCTCACCCCGTATGCTCCAGGAGAGGGTGATGAGTAAGGCATCTGAAACCAAAGACAGAAGGATTACAGACCAAGAGAGAGCAAACCCTCTCTACACCTTAAACTGTCATCATTTATCATTTGATCATCCTAATACCATTACAGCTGACTGTCCAACTGTCTGTGGAAACCATGACACATAATACTACAATTACATCCCAGACATGAACCTTCAAAGCTCAGACAAGAGAGCTGAAAACAATCTGATTTGGCATTTCTCTGACTGCATGCACATGGTTTTATTTGCATTAGAACTCACAGGGTTGGCATTGTTAGGGTTGGGCCATGGCCGCCCCGTCCCTGGGCCCCTAAACAGGAGAAACGTTGCTTTATGTTTTTGCATTTAAGCTGAATATTGAGTGATGATATTATTGGATGAAGAGCTCACATGTTTACTCCTGGCATACCGGGACCCATGGTGTTGTGTGGAGGCCTCATGCCCCCACCGAAGTTCTGACAAGACGAAACAAACAATCAAAAACTGAAAACTTCAAAATCAACAAACTAAACTCAAACCACAGAAATGGCCATTAATGATTGTCAATATTAATTTGATTTTGTTTGGGTTGGAACAAAACAGGAATTTCAGTTTAATCAAATCTGTAGACCAATCAATTATCAAGCAGATGTAACTCGTTTAAAATGGGGCCCTACCTGAGGGCCAGGCCCCATAGGCCCCATGCTTCGAGGGCCACCCATCCTCTGCATTGGCCCCAAGTTAGGATGACCTGAAGGGGAAAAGACAATGAAACGACTGGATGTGTGAACTGAAGGAGCAGAGCGTGGTAAAAACAAACAAACATGCACCTTGTGGTCGTGTAGGGTCCATGTTGGGCAGCATGGGATGAGGACCTGGACCTCCAGGTGGCTACAAAAAAAATACAAGCTTTAAATGTAAACACTGTGTTATACAAAAGTTTGTCACTTCAGACAAACATTTTTTTTTTAGATTTAGAGAGCTTAAGTTTCTTTTGTTTCTGAAACCCAAACCGGCCCCCAATAGAAACAGTTCCAGGTCCAACACCAGCCAAAAATAACACAGAAATCTAGTTGAAACACAAAGAACTGATTCTAAAGTGTGTTTAGTTTCTTTCTAATCAAGCTACATGATCTGTATGTTTGTGTGAACTCTACCTGGTTGGCCATCCTCATGGGAGGGCCTCTGGGGCCTCCAGCGAAGCGGGGCGACATAAAGGACTGCAACATAAACAGGGTTTTTTTTTTTTTAAATATCAATAAGAAACATAGCTCTTTAAAAGCCACAATACTCTCATTTTCATTTGATAATGTGCATAAATTAAAAGCAGTGTGGGCATTAAAAGCTCAGAGGAATGCCAAAGCATGAAGCATCAGAACCAGAACTCCCAAGCTGTAGCAGATCGTGGAACAGAGAAGAGAAGAAGATAGAAACAGAAAGATAGTTAGAATTACCTGACTGTGCGGTCCCATCATACTGTTAGGGGGAGGAGGCTGAGGGTGAGGAGAGCCCTGGGGACCAGGAGGACCCTGCGGCATCCCACAAAATGATGAGGCAAAAGGGGTGAGGGGGGTAGGAAAGGGACAGAAGGGAGGATGAGATGAAAAAGAAGAGGGAGCAAGAAGAAGCAGGGTTACTAAAGGGCAGAGAACAGTTGGAGCGCAAGAACCAAAGTGCGGTGCTAAAATTGCCACAAAAAAAACATGTTGCCCATTTTCATGTGCTCAACAACAGAAAAGTGAGACTGAGCAGAGAAGAACAAGCCAACGAATGAGAGAAAAGAGACAGAGATGGAGAGGATGTGGGCTCTTATGCCTGTCAGTCAAGACATCAAGAAGCCTGCTGCATGCAGCATGTTATCAGAGATAATTTCCTCAAATTAACAGCATCAATTAAGCTCTATGCAATTAGCTTTATAACAACACTAAACACTGGCACTGAGGCATCAGCAATGTTGCTGATCTGACAAAGTGAGGGGTCTAACTGAGACGCCTCCTTCACTCTACGGATAGTACAAGAGTGCACGCTCATATATAGATGTCAGAAAGTATTCGGGTATTGGCGCAATGAAATAATGACTCACTGCAAAGCTTTGAATTCAAGCACATGAAAAAAACTAGTGGGCTTGTTGGGAATCATTTGCTCAAGCGGCAGCAGAGGGGCAACGTCTCCACTACTAACGAGGCGGCTGCACACAGGTGTCTGCTGAGACTTTATCTTCATTACATATTGATTTACAGTAGGTGCTGCACCTTTCGATTTCTCCATTAGGGAGAATGTCTGGACCACGCCTGGATGTTTACAGCACAGGAGGGGTCCAGCATGACAGAACATCTATGGTGTTTACAGAAAGTTCACAGAACAAAATGAAGGAGAATAAAACAAATAGAGCAACAAAACAGACACCAATGTGGAACCTTAATGTTAGTAAGAAAAGCTGCAGGCAGAGACATTTTATGTTTTGTCTATTCCTAACTGTTGCATGAGCGTAGGTGGACTTACTTGGAAAAAACCAGGTGGCATTGGACCTCCTGGCATCCCCTCACCAGGAGGCATCCCTCCCATCACAGGGCTGGGGGCTGCTGCTGCACTCTAAGAAGAAGAAGAACAGATTTCTAACAACAGCTGCCTCATTGCATGTGTGCTGCCTTCATGACCTGTGAATAAAACTCCACACATTTCCTGTTTAAGCACAGTTTAACCAACTGTTGTCATCTATGATCTCAGTAAGGTATTAATGGGGTCTTTATTGAGGTCTGAGCCCTGCTGATTAGGATCCAGCACAATCAGATGAGTATCAGAGGGATGCACTGAGTCAGTGGCTCCAAAGTGCTGCTGCACAGCAGGGGCAAGCTGGGCCTATTTCCTGCTCAAACCGCAGCCCTAATTCACTAATGTGCCATTTGCTTCGGTCGCACGCTCCTAATTGACTACGTTTTTCTTCCCTGCAGCTGAAGCAATCCGAGATGAGCTAATGTCTTCAGATGTGTAGGGGTTTAGCTTCCAGAGAACAGCTACAGAAAGAGACGTTCACTCGGTACAATCTGTTAATGCTCGCTCGTATTGTAGTGCAGATAAAGGTGAACGATCACCAGAAGAGTGGATGTATCAGCATCTACGCTCACATGCAGCTCTCGGGCCGTGCAGACATCACTGGTCAATAGCAAACACTCTCCGTTTTAATGACTGCACCTTCCGCTATTATATCTGTTCTGTCTGCCACTGAAGGGCCACTGTGAAATACCTCAGGGGGGAGAGAAGTGAGGCCACAGGGAGGAGTCCCGTCCCGTCAGGCTCAGGACACAGGCAGCACAAACACTGCTTCATTAAAGGGTGGAGTCATAACACAGAGAAGTAAATTCCACTAAGATGGAGAAATCATCACGCCTGCTTAAAGTCTGTGGCGTTTCTGCTCTGATCTGATACAACAGAAAAGTTCATTTAAACTTCTATAGAACATGAGAACTTATTTAAAACAACCCATTATCTTAATTCACCATTGACCAGTTAAAATGTCATGTTTAGTTGAATTAAAATATCCATACTGCAACATAAAAACATCTTCATACAGTTACAAAGACACTGACGCTCTTTACTGAAACAGATCGACTATCGCCCTTTGACTTTATGCTAAAATCTGTACCGTACAGCAAGCAAACACACAACTAAACAGGTGTTACATGCTGATCACGCACGCAGGAGAATATTTGCATATCTAGAGCACAACCAGTTTTTCCAGCACTGAACCAACCAGACGTCATTCATGATGTCAGGACTGTTTCCAGACACTCTGGACTGACATGAGAAGAATCATCCATCCATCTGTTTACCTGACCTGCGTGACCTGACAGGCATCATAACACAATAGTTTTCTGGAAAGATAAAAATACTTTATTTATTTATTAAATAAATAAAACCCACTTTTTATTCCTTGAATAAAAAGTGATGGTGGAATTAAATGATTTATTTAATGAACAGAAACTGCTTTGTATGCTCATGTCTGAGTAGCTTGTTTAAAGATAGAATATTTTAACAGATCAGACAGAGTACAAATATTAGAAATGTATCAAAATACTGTCTAATACTTTAGTATTATCGATTTTATTAAAGCAGATACTTCAGCACTGATGAGGCTTTAATAGGAATCTGTTATACTGTAATTTGCTTAAGGTAAGCAGCAACATTTAAGCGTGTGCAACGCTGCCCCTCAGTAAGACAGAGTAAACTCACTTCTTTCTGTTCACTCGTCTCACTTCAACTGTGTCAAAATAGCACTAAAANCACCATTGACCAGTTAAAATGTCATGTTTAGTTGAATTAAAATATCCATACTGCAACATAAAAACATCTTCATACAGTTACAAAGACACTGACGCTCTTTACTGAAACAGATCGACTATCGCCCTTTGACTTTATGCTAAAATCTGTACCGTACAGCAAGCAAACACACAACTAAACAGGTGTTACATGCTGATCACGCACGCAGGAGAATATTTGCATATCTAGAGCACAACCAGTTTTTCCAGCACTGAACCAACCAGACGTCATTCATGATGTCAGGACTGTTTCCAGACACTCTGGACTGACATGAGAAGAATCATCCATCCATCTGTTTACCTGACCTGCGTGACCTGACAGGCATCATAACACAATAGTTTTCTAGAAAGATAAAAATACTTTATTTATTTATTAAATAAATAAAACCCACTTTTTATTCCTTGAATAAAAAGTGATGGTGGAATTAAATGATTTATTTAATGAACAGAAACTGCTTTGTATGCTCATGTCTGAGTAGCTTGTTTAAAGATCAGACAGAGTACAAATATTAGAAATGTATCAAAATACTGTCTAATACTTTAGTATTATCGATTTTATTAAAGCAGATACTTCAGCACTGATGAGGCTTTAATAGGAATCTGTTATACTGTAGTTTGCTTAAGGTAAGCAGCAACATTTAAGCGTGTGCAACGCTGCCCCTCAGTAAGACAGAGTAAACTCACTTCTTTGTGTTCACTCGTCTCACTTCAACTGTGTCAAAATAGCACTAAAAATCCTTGATTTTCCAACAATAAAAGGCAAGAAAAGAAAACAAACAACCCAAAACCACTTAAACTCTAATTCAATCCAGACAATAAATACATAAATAACAATTAAGATGGAATGTGACTGTCTGGAAGAAATTCTGCAAATTTTGAACTGGAATCAAATTGAAATATTGAATACGAAATGTTTGTGTTTTACATTTAGCCCTGTCGGGTGGGGTACGTTATAAAAATACAAACTTCAAGAGTCATGAGACACATTTTCAGATTTTACTGTGTAATGGTTTGTTCACAATTTGTCTGCCACTTTCTGACTTGTAGAAATTAATTTATTTTCCATTAAAAAACCTTTTTCATATTTTTTTTTTATGTAAGTACAAAAGTTTCACATTTTACATACTTAACACTTTCTAATGTTAGGAAAAAAAAAAACAGCTGATGTAAATTTAGGCCAGCGCTTCCAGCTCAAAACTAACCAAAATGATTATTGACAAAGTTACAAAACAACCATGAGATTTAAATTATTTGATTTATTAGAAAAACTTAAAGTGAGCGTGATATAAACAATAATTACAGCCTCATACACGCTTCAGACAACACAAACCAGCAGCCATTGCATCACCCCCACACAAACACACACAAAAACACCTTGTTGCTTCTGTGAGCTTCCTGAGCTTTCCCTTTAGTTATGCTGCTATAGACTTAGACTGTCGGAGGACATACTGTCCACATTTCTTCACTCTGCTGTCTCCCTTTACTCTCCATGTTTGTATTGATTGTTATTGCTGCTATTAACTGATTCTACGTTTATCTTTCTATAGACATGCGCTGAATTACCAATTCAATCCAAGCGGCTGGTTCCTTAGATAGGAAATGTTTTATTATTAATTAGTTGATTTTTCTGCAAAGTGCCTTGAAATGACTTTGCAATGAACTGGCAGTTTATAAATAAATAAACTTGAACTTGAAAAACATTATCAAAATAAATTCTAGTAGTCAAATGTGATGTTTAACTATTGCTATGTAAAACTGCAAAGCTGCTCTGCCTCATGCACAAACTCTGAAGAAGAAAAAAGCTCCAGCAGTGTTGATAAAGTTGGAGTATATCAATATTACAATGTTTTATAATTTAACCCTGATCCATACACATTCCTACCTGTACTACAGTTTACCGACGACTCGCTATAGATGTATTTCTACAGTTGCCTAAGGTTAGTTATCTACATTTTTTCACTGAATGCAACTATTTATATAACCACTTAAAATTAAAGGAATCAGGGCCTCACTGTTCTCTGTGGTGAGTGTAATATTATCATTTCAAAAGTTAGAATATTATTCAGGTCAACAGTCTCTGCTAGTGTTGTGCGGAAAAAAAAAGACACAAACAAGAGGGACAATGTTGTAGTGTCCACAAATATTCCTGCTTTTAATGAACTGAGTATGTTATAAATGAGAAACTAATTCCTAAATAAACTTTAATTGATAAAGACAAGAGTGATTATCTGTGTCAAATGTAAGAAGTATACAAATATATTTACACTTATTTAAATTGTATCAAACTGATTTAAATAACTATCATAATTAAAAACATTCCTATTCTGTTTTGCAAAAGAAACTGTTTTGTTCTCCTTCTCTTAAGCAGCTGATTCCTGGACTGAAGAATATAAGCGAAAAATAAAACAACACTGTTTCTAAACTACTTATCCTAAAGTCATAAACCAATGCCAATGAGCTACACATTCTCCAAGAAAAGCAGAACTAGTCATTCACAGTAAAAAGCTACATCCAGAGTGAGTTCCAGGCATGTTAAGTTAGATCTTTATCACACTTGTCTGAAGCCCACAGCTGGATTGGTTGTACAATATCAAACAACTCCAACGTTCCTTCTGGTAAAAAAGAGCTTTGTCTCTCTACAGACTCTTCTGGTAGCAGAAAAGGGCAGATGTCTTAGCCTTGCTTGAGGCTACAGGTCTCTCGTCTGGTGCCTTTCTTACAACTACCCAGGGGACCTTCTATAAGACAGACTACCCTCCCCCAGTCATGATTCAGCACATGTACGTGTGTACTTAAAAGCACACAAGCAATCTCAGCCAACAAATTCTTGGATCACTGAAGGAGGTTACAAAAGGGCAGAATGGCGGTGGATGTGCTTGTGCTTGCAAAAACAAAGGGGGTGTGTGGGTAAGAAGGACAGGAGGGGTGGGGGGGTGGTTATAAGACGAGAGCACAAGGATGACCAAGAAGCTAGCTGGGGTAGCTGGTAAAAAGCAAATGCACAGAAACAAAAACAGAAGTAAGAATGTAAAAGTGGACGAAGGAGAAACGATGTAGGTGTTTATGCCAGTGAACAGACCACCCGGCTGCTCTTAACAGCCTCAGTCCTTTTACTGGAACCGATGCTCAAACGAAACCAGCTCGCATGTTTAACTTGTAAATGTTTAACCATCAATCAACATCATAAAAACCCAGTCTGGATCCTGACTGGATGCTTTCTTTCTTCCTTTCTAGGTACTTCTCACAGGTCGCCTCCACTTCTCACCCCCCCTACCCCTACCCCTTCTCCCCAACCCCCATCCTCATTTTTATTCCCTCAGCTCCTCTTCTGTGGTGGATGCTGGGCATATGCCACAATGCCACTCCCTTTTCCTTTTTCCAATCTGCCCTCAGCTCGGTGACAGCCATCAATCAACCGCTGCACCATGGTGACGGGAGCCCTCGGGGAGCGTTCGACAGACCCAGCGTGAATATGCCGGGGCTTTATGAGCCCTGCTGGCTAACAGACCAGCGCTCACCTCCCCCACATCTAGACAAAGGCTAGGGTCCAAGGACTAGTACCGTCCACACACACGCACACACAAATTTGATTGACCCCTAATAGTCACAAAGAAAGCAACACAAAATGTCAGGGAGGGCTGACACTAACAGAAACTCACAGAACTTTATTTATTTTATGTTTCCATTATTAAAAAGTGTATCAAACCAAAATAAGGTATTTTAGTGTTTTGTTATGTTTTTAATCCTTAAAAAACACCAGTCAAACACCAGTTAATCAAACAGGAAATCACAAGATTATGTTTGCATCTCTGTATAATGAAAGTTTTAAATGTCCAATAATGTCTGGAAACAATTATTTTTCCAAAACATGATGATTGTTTTTCACTTTCACACAAGGCAGAAGCATCAGTGCCTCAACAATCCACCAAAAACTTATGAAGATGTAAAATATGGCTGGTTGTCAGATAGAATGTGTCCCTCTCCCTCAGTAATGAGGACTGTAGTTGTTGAAAGGGCAGAGACAAACTACTGAATCCCAGGTCACCTGGTAGATCTACAGGCCTGTTACCGTGACAACCCCATCTGTTAAGAACAAGACTAACATCTGAACCACCTACAAACCATCTTCTGCATAAATAATCAGACACAAAACTTAAGCTGTATTTCCTATGTGGACATATTAAAATCATATTATTAGTCTTTTGTGTTTTCATGAACTACACCATGTTCGTCTATCACAAAAAACGATAATAGAGGCCAAAGTAGTTCACACCTTTTTAAAATCTGCATGAGACTCTTGTCATGCTCTTTCTTGAGTGCTGACTCAAAGCAGGAAACAGCAGCAAAAGAAATTGCCACCATCTCCAAAATAGCATAATTATCAAGATGCAAAACACCCATGTCATGCAAATATGGAAGTGCTGCCATAAGAGGAGCAACGCACAACCAAATGAGGCACACACATTGTTAGTGCCATCTTTATGAAGTCTGCGTCTGTGCTCCTCCACTCTGAGATCCATTGGGATCATGGTATTACTGGTTATATGTTTCAACATGTAACTGAGCCGCCACACTTGTGGACAGAACTTTTTCCAAAAAACAAAGAGGAATAGAATGTAAATATCACATAAAAACACTATTTTGTATCTTTAAATTGAAGACAAATAACTTTGACAGGTCTGATTCAGGAAATGCTGACATCAGCTTCATTCTCCCAGAAACCTACAGTGCTCATTATTAGGAGTATCATTCAACACAACAACAAATTTGTAAAGAGTTTAAATTTGCTTAGATTGCTAAATTCAGACTAGATTAAGACTCTTAATTTACCCTTGAAAAAGACCATTTTACAGGGGGACTCATGAGACAACCAACCAGACCTGATGATGAGCTGTTTACCTGACTTTAAATAGAAAGAAAAAGTACCATCCTCCAATGTTTTCACCTAATCAGTACTCACATAATCATGGAAGGCCTTTGCTTCACTGGAGTGGTCACATGTCTCTCTCCTCTCTGGTGCAGCACAATACAGGTCCCAAAAAACACTGTTGACAAGAGAGGTCGTCATTCAACCAAAAAAAAACAAAAAACACCTCAGACGTCATGTTTCATTATAGCGAGATGAGACTCACCACCACCAGGAATGTAGGAATCCAGGGGGTTCTCCGAGTGTTATGTTTTTCTCCCATCGAATCTAAGAAAAATGTGATTTTAATAATCATCTAATGCTGTTTATCATACACGTTTTATTTCTTTTCAGGAAAAAATCTTGTATCTTTAAATTAATAGTTAAAAATAAGACATGATAACATGGTTAAACTTTTACCCCAAATTCCACATACCTCTGATAAAAAGGTCTGTGCAGACTTCTGTGCTCCTATATGTAACAAATACTCATAGACGTATAGGGCCAACCTGTATGGGAAAACCAAAATAAATAAAAACATAAATTTTTAGTTTAGGTTTTTAAAGCCAAACACATTATTAAAATACCAGACTGATTCTTCCTGTAAGGGAACACAGAGTGACTGGAGTCTGTTACGGGCCCTGGAACAATGGCTGCCAATAGCCCATGCCAAAAAATTAAATGGGGACTGGAAAACAAACCAAGCCTGTTGAAGATTTACTACATTTCTAATGTTTAGAAGCTACTGAAGAAACAGTGTGAAACACATGTGGAGAAGAACATGAAAACAGCTCCAGATCGTTGTGTATTAGCTTTGTACAGGGTCTTGGTGGCACTGATGAGGGTAATAAAACCGAAGCCTGTCCACAGAACAGAGAAAACAATGTAGCGCCGCGATGTTATTGTTTTCTCCTTTTCCGTGCTCGCGTCTGAATAACCGCGAAAATATCTGAAAACATCGCTTAAAACACATCCAGATGATCCTGAGAAAAGATCGTGGATGAGTAAAAACACTCCAGTAAGCCAAAAGGAAGAGAAACAGCGCTCAGAGGAGGAATGGCGAGCAGACAAGGCGGTTCATTCAATTCCATTCTCGGTAGGAGGAAATCGCCTCTCGCTAGCCTCCCCAGCAAACAACAGAAAGCAACTTGCGTTGTGGAAAAATACTGAAAATAAACATTTCTCTGCTTACTTTTCTCGTGCTTGGCTGTCCGACGGCACCGGGGTGCCTTTGCCTTTGGGGAACATTGTTTTGTGGGAGGACGCCCGCCTTCTCTTTCTTTTTTCGTTATTTCATCTGTCAGACCATCGCGGCCGCGACCCTCCTCAATCCGACGACTCAACCGAGCCTGGTCCGGAAGAAGAGGCGGGGCCGATGTGAGTGATTCTCCTGAAAGCCAATCAGAGCGCACTGATCACATTAAGGTCCACCTTTTTGTGTTTTCTGTTTACAGTTCTGACGTCGATAACTTCAATATCAATGAGTTCGATTTAAGGTAAAAATTCACGGCTCTCGCGATGTTTTCTCACCAGTTTGTTGTAAATAAACTCTTATGTTTTATCTCGTTTTCAAAATTATTAATACAAATATTTGAACGTGTGCAATATTAAACATACAGATATAGAAAACAGTTCTATTATGTAAATAAAAGGCCTTTTACTATTTACAAAACATAAACACGACCAGTTTGTATTCATCAAACAATAAAAGGCAGAAAAATACTTAAACCACATTGCTTTTTATTCAGAAGCAACAGCAATTTGGGGTTTGAATGTTCTCAAATACCCACCTTACAAAAAATGTCCTGATGCAAAGACACAGTCTATTTATAGAATCCATGTTACAACATTCAGTTACAAGTTTGTTTTCTAATGTAGAGATACAAGTTTTACAACAGCAACTGGAACAAAGAAATGTCATTAAGATGTGTTGAATGACTGTGAGAATTCAAATGCATATCTTCTTAATAAAATGGTGGGGGGACAAAACAAAAGAAAAAAAAGTAGTGCAGATAAGCAACATTTATAAAAGAATATATTTTGTCTTGAGCTCATTATATCCAGATTATTTCACATGAACTAAAGCAAATTGAGGAATTGTTCCATAGTTTAACGGATCAAAGTGCAAAAATATTATATAGGCTAGAATTTTCTAACCGCAAGGAAAATTACAGAGTTTCTTGTCTGTGGAAGGATCCTGATACACCTGGCATGTCTAAATAAGTAAATAGCCAAACTGGCCAGACACAGTACTTTACATAGAAAGTATTGCTTCATTTGTGCAGATGTCATGTAAAAAGTTCCAAAATCATTCCACTATAGTAAAAATAATCCTGGGTAAAACTGACCTTCCTGCTGCTCAGTTTAGTCACAGTCCTGAACTGTGATGAGAGTCACAAAAAGAAGCAAGAAAGAGGAGAAGATTTTAGTTAACAGCAACCGGTCTTCTCAGTTTTTAAAGACTGAACAGTCAGCCTGATGTTGAAAGAGGTGACGCCACACAGAGTTAAATACGTCTCTGCCTCATCTTGTTTTCAAACATGTTGCTGGCATCGAATTTAAAATGGAGCTCTGTTGTCTGCAGACTCATTCACTCTGTTTGAAAACAATCCCGTTACAGTTTATACAAGCTGTAATTTAAAAGATGTAATCTGTATAAATAAAAGTGATTAGAAATTTCCAAATTAACAGAGGCCGCATTATTTCTGACTTGCCTCTGTGATAACTCCAGTTCCACCTTAAAAGTTGCACGCGCTGTGGCCGCTGCTGCAGGAGGGGGTGAAAGGGGGTGTCTCTGCCTCTTTCTCCCTCCAGTGGCCGAACTTCTTCAGTAAAACCATTTGTAATGTACGCACTCTTGTTGTGTTGCTCGACATGGTTCGGTTCGGAGGCAGTTCTTTCATAACCGGGTTTTATCAGCGCTGAAACCGACGCTCGTGCGGACTCACGAGACTTCCGCTCCAGCAGTAAACTTTAAACCCAGTAAGACTTTGTTAGTCTGTTAAATTGTTGTGCTTGTTGTTGTCAACTTAGATATATTCTGTAAGACTCTTGAGAATGTTTGAGGCGTTTCATCAAGTTCGTGATGAAGGTTGTTTGTCTGTAAATCTGGGAAAGTCAGGTGACCCGCAGGAGCAGAATGTGTCCCAATGTGTCTGCAGGTCTGGAAATAGTTTGTGTTCGCTAAAAAGGACATGTCCCAGCATGCAATTAAAATAAGCTTGTATGGAAATGAGTTTGGTTGAAGTACAGTTTCATTTTAAAGCCAACTAACGAAGGATTATTAAAAGTCCTGCTAGGTTGATCCAAGAATGTGTGCTGTGAATAAAACTTATTGAACGGACACTTATAATCATATATCTGTTTACAAAACCTAAAAATGCAAAATTTTAACCATCAGTAACTCATCATGAATAATTATATATTTCCTTCACTTGTACAGGTCTGTCTTTATTCAGTTTTTCTTTTTCTTTATGTATTTCTTAATTATCAGTCATGACATCCGAGGAGAAAGATGCAGATATCTTGTTGGACCATCAGTTAATCCACGGGACTGGGGATGTGTACAGAAACCCCACAGAGGTGCAGATGAGTCAGATTGTGCTGCCCTGCCATGCCAATCACTGTGGGGAACTGAGTGTGGGACAGCTGCTGAAGTGGATGGACTCCACAGCCTGTTTAGCTGGTAGGAACACGATTCAGAAATCTGGAAAAATGTGGCAGATTGTCTCCAGGGACTCCAGTTTCCTCCCACAGACTAAAAATATAAAAGATAAGTTAATTGGCTACATTAAATTGTCCCCGGTGTGAGTGGTTGTCTGTGTCTGTGTGGACCTGTGGTGGACTGGTGACTTGTCCAGATTTGACTCTCACCCAATGACAGCTGCAGATAGACAGGTCCATGTGACCCTGAACAGGAACAAGCAGGTACAGGAAATAACTGACTGACTGAAAGGAAACAAAAAGAACAGCGTGAGATGATAAAAGGGGACGTTGGAACATATATAAAAGATGCTAAACTACCATAAAAAAATGCAGAAGTTCTGCAGATACGTATAGACAAAACAACATGCTGTTGCGTAATCTATCTATAATTTGTTTAGGTTCAGACTGCTTTACCGTGATATATTCTCTCCTGAAATACTCTGAATTGAGTATTTTTTACAATTAGCAGTTGTTTTTATTTTACTGTATGCCGACTTATTGTCCTTCATTACCTCTTTAATTTGTTCTTGCCTGAGTCTCAAGCTGTTAGTTTCTTATTAAACTGTTATAAAACTAGTTTTCATGTTTCATTACTGTTTATTTTACAGTTTGTTAGATTATTTGATCATGACATTAAATGCAGCACAAATCAGCTTTTGGACACCTTGGACTGGTGTCACAAAGTCGCCTTAATTACAGAATCCAAGATGATGACATAGAATGTAAAAAGTCAAGGAAGCATTAAAGAAAAAATAACCTTTTTTATTCCTCTTCCTTGTTCTGCAAACTCTTATTACACTTTTGCATAATTTCTCCTCTAGCTGAGAGGCATGCGGGTTGTTCCTGCATCACGGCGTCGGTAGACGACATCCACTTTGAGCACACTATAGGGTAAAGTATCCCAATCTGTCCATATTTTAGATTTAGGTTAAATTACGTGCATTATTAGTCATATTTTTGTTTCTGTTGATCTTAACTGAGTAGAGAGATTGCGCTCGGTGTTGAGCACAATCTTAGCTCCATAGTAAAGAGAAGTGTTTGTGTCTTTCTTCTCTAGAGTTGGAAAGGTCGTCAGCATCATCGCAAAAGTCAACAGAGCCTTCACATCCAGCATGGAGGTTGGTGGACATCACTTTGGGATTTTAGCATTAAAAGTAACTTCTTAATTAAATTAAACAAAGTTGTTCTTTAAATTTCAGGTGGGTATTCTGGTAACTTGTGAGGACCTTTACACTGACAGGCAGTGGAAGGTGTGCCACGCTTTCGCCACTTTCGTTGCCAGACGGACGGAAGCTGGGAAGGTAAAAAATGTGGATCCACTTTATGGACAAGCGTTTTGCCAACTCTGATTCGGTTTCACCTGGCTTTGTGTTTGTTTTACGCACTCAGGTCCAGCTCAAGCAGGTGATTCCTCACACCCAAACGGAGCAGATGGAGTACAGCCTGGCAGCAGAGAGGCGGCGGATGAGGCTCATCCACGCTGAGATCATCACAGACCTACTGAACAGCAGCACGGCTCAGCTAGGTACAAACCCTAACCCTTAATGAGACACACGGATCTTAAACAAATCAGATAACAACAACTTGTTCTTTCATCAGGAGAATGCCAGGAGTACGAGGACGCTGTCCCAGCCGAGAGGACGCGAGTGGAGAGCGTGGAGCTGGTGCTGCCGCCTCACGCTAACCATCAGGTCAGCACTTTTGGGGGCCAGATCATGGCCTGGATGGAGAACGTCGCTACGATTGCTGCAAGGTGCGTGCACTCTTAAGATTTGCATTTTTAATGTTTTCTTCAAAAGGGATAAGACAAAACATTTCTAAACATCTAAAAATGTTTGTTTTTTTACTTCAACAAAAAAATAAAAACGACAAAATAAACATAATTAGTCTGAAACACTAACATCACATGTATGTCTTTATTTAAGACAGAACAACTTCAAATCAGTTCTTTTAGAACAGTTTATGTTTTCATTACATAAAGTTTATTTTTCTTTGATCTTTTCTTGTAAAATAACTTGTAAATGCAGTTTTCATTAGGCTTTAGGCTTTTTTTCATTGTGATCTGTTAGTTTCACTTACAGAGCTGCAAAGCAAAGTTGATTTACTTTTTTCCTATTTACTGAAATATATTTAATTGATAGTTTTTTATTTGTTAGTTCATAACACTGTTTTATAAACCAAGAAACTATATTTTAGAGCGTATCTGTTCTAAAAATATCATTCTGGCTTGTCCACATGATCTTCAGCAAACTGCAGAAAGGTAGAAATGTTTATTTTGTTGTTGTTTTTTAAAAATTTGGGGTTTTCTCAGAGGGACTTTTGCTGGTTGAAGATTTTTAAGGAGAACAGTTATTGTGTTCCCTGTTTAACTTCATAACTATTTGGTTCCTGATGAGTACAAGCAACTCTTCTCTTTCCATGTTCCTCCTTTGTTTAGATAAAAAAAAGTTCATGAATATATATTGTAAAAAAGATCTTAGAATTAAGGAATTTCCAAAAAACAAATGTCATAAACAAGAAAAACAGTAAATATTCATTTCCCTTTTTTGGGGGACTGTGGCATATTTCCATCAAGTCGGCTGTGTAACGCTCACCCAACCCTGAGAACCATCGACATGTTCCATTTTCGTGGCCCGTCACACATCGGTGACCGACTGGTGCTGAAAGCTATTGTTAACAACTCCTTCAAGCACAGGTAAGTCTCCACATGATGAGAAACAGTTCAGGAAATCATAATATTGGCAGCAGCTGATCTGTTTTTATACTAAACAATCACTTTGTGTGTGTCTGTTATCCAGCATGGAGGTGGGAGTCTGTGCTGAGGCCTATCAAGGCGGAGAACCTCTGCGCCATATAAATAGCGCTTTTATGACTTTTGAAGTGCTGGATGGTGACAGGAAGCCCTGTACGTTGCCACGGATACGACCCGAGCCTATTGTATGTTTTCCGAGTTGCATTTGTGCAACTTATAAACATTTGACTGCAATAAAGTTGCATGTTTTGAGAGGATTGTTGTAGGTTTCCTCGTGTTTTACAGGATGGAAGAAGACGTTATCAGGAGGCGATTGCCAGGAGGAAGATTCGCCTCGATAGGTCAATGTCTCCTATCAATTAATCAGGATTTCCTTGAATTTCCAGACAAAAAAAATCATATTTATTCCTTCCTCATTAAATAGGTGTTCATTTAAACACATAAAATTTCTGATTTCACAAAATTCCAAACTACTGTAAATATGTGAATAATGACATTTCGAACTGTCCAACAGGATGTACTGTAGTGGGAATCACTAAATCTGTATGAACAGTGTGTTATTTAACAGCATCATCTGACAAAATCTGCTGTTCCTAATATTTTGTTGCATCAGATCACAGCTAAGTTCAGAATAATGCACTCATTGTTCAGCTGTTGAACTCCAGCCTGCAGTTTAATCTCTTTTCTTCAATTTAATATCCAAATCTGTGGCACTGGCTGATTGAGTCAGTCTTCACATTGTTGAATATTATTACTTTGCTTCATGTTTACAGAAAATACATTATCTCCTGCAAGCAAACTGAAGTACCACTGTCTGTTCCCTGGGATCCAAGTAACCAGGTATTCTACAACACATGTTAAACAGCTGATGACATATTGTGCTAAATATTATGAAATCAGGCAGATTTTTTTCTTTTTAGATGTACCTGAGCTACAATAATGTGTCAGCACTGAAACTAATGGATACAAGGAACAACTGGGTCTTAACTTCAGAGAAAAATAAGGTCAGAGAGGTTTGGTTTAATATCTATTATATAACTTCTCAGTCACAGCAGAGAGCTCTAAATATGAGACATAATTTACATAAAGCTCCTTCAAATAAGTAGAATATTTCAAATCATTCATGCATGAAAAAGAAAAAAATCGAGATTTGCATGTTGATACCTGGAACAAAATCCTGTTTATAGACATCAGTGATGCCTTCACAGGTCAGGCTGTACACGCTGGAGGAGAACCACATGCTGTGCATCAAGGTGGAGATGCACGTCAGCGTCCCTGCTGAGCAGGTGTTCCATCTCCTGTCAGACCTGAGGAGGCGAAAAGAGTGGGACCGCCACTATGAGTCAGTAACATGCACGTGTTTAGAAACTGGCATCATGTGACTCTGATTGTTCAGCTTCTGATCCTCAGTTAACGAAAGCTATAAAAATCCAAACCTTTGTCTCGAAGGGAGTGCGAGGTGATCAACCAGGCGGACGAGGACGACACGCTGTATCGTGTGGTTACTCCGTCCGTCAGTAAAGACGGGAAAGGGAAAGATTTCATCTTGCTGGCATCTAGAAGGAAACCATGTGACTCCAGGTGCTGTAAAATGACACGCGTGTAATATTTACACTTTTATCCATCCATTTTCCATACTGGCTCATTCCTGCTCAGGATTGGTTTCTTTCCTTTTAACAATAAACTTTTCACTTTTTAAACTCATTGTCCAAAACTAACACAGATGCTACAATTTAGGAATTATTTTAACCCAGAATTAGAAGTTTTTCTGAAGGATTTTTGCAGCTTTTTTTTCAGTCTAGTTCTTTCACCCGAATGTGACAGCATGTGTAATATGCGCTTAAAAAATGGGATGAATGAGGATCAAGAAAAAAATAATAACCTGTAAAACCATCTGCAGCAAATGAACGGTATCTAAAAGTTGTGTTTTTAAGAAATAGAAAAAAAAACAGTAATGATCTGAAATGGGGCCTGAGACATTCTTAAATGCTGAGCTGACGCTCTCTAGGAAACACTGTATTTGTAGTAAAATACTTCCAAACTCTGTCTTTGTTGATATTCTTAATGGATTTAACTCAAATTTAACTAAAGAATTAATTAAAACATGGAACAAAGTGTGAATTTGACATGTTCCTGGTAACATAGTGTCTCAAGATCAAATACTAAAAGGTTTCTTCAACAACACAAGCTCATTTCTTGAGTTTTAAGCCTGAATGATTCAAAGGTCAGAGTTAAGGGGCTTAATAAGAAGCAAGATAAATTCTTTAGAACATTATAAAGAATTGGACTGAATAGGAGTGAAAAGCTGCTAGACTGCAAAGAAAAACCTCCAGAAAGTTTAAAAAACTGTTGATCAAGACTGATGAGAAAGTCTGACTCCTTGAGGCAAAATATAAAGAAATGACAGAGAATTCAGTTTGAACTTTACGGACTGTGTGCAGGAATTTTAATATTTAAAAGCCACTGTTTTGGGATTTTTCTGAATGTGTGGTAGCTTTTTGACTTTCTTAAAGTTTTTGAACGCTCACGTGGTTTGTCGCTCTCAGGGACCCGTATCTGATCGCTCTGCGCTCAGTCACCTTGCCCACTCACCCACCTACAGAGAACTACACCAGAGGAGAGGTGCTCTGTGCAGGCTTCACAATCTGTGAGGAGTCCAGTTCCGTCACCAAGGTTGGACATGAGAGATGAGAAGAGCCCAGAAACATATTGAGACTCAAACATAAACTCAAAACTAAAAGCTTGCTTTATTTTTCTGTTTCAGTTCACCTACTACAACCAGGCCACACCAGGTGTCCTCCCCTACATCTCCACAGACGTCGCTGGCCTCTCCTCCAGCTTCTACAACACGTTTTCCGCTTGCAGCCACTTCCTGGAGGCCAACAAGGACTCCCTCATTGCTCTGCCGCCAGCTTCGTTTTAACATGAAAAGTCACAAAGAAGAGAATAAATGAGAAGCATCTTGTCACTGGTTTCATCCTGTTTCACCACCCCGGTGGAGGTGCAGGGTCCAACGTCACAGTTTTACATCTCTCTGAGATCACAGTTATGAATTTGTAGTTCCTGCCTTTATTGTGGGGAAAAATAATAATTAGCAAGTAGAAGCACATGATAAATGTTCTGCCTGCTATGTTTTCTTAGTGCCAGTATGTTGTGAAAATCATTTTTTAAATGATAAAGATGTAGCACAGTTTTCTTGTGGTTGTGCCAGTGTAATTAAGATTTTAAAGCTATTCTGGGCAAAAGTGTTCAAATCTTTTTTTTTTTTTCCCCCACATTTTATTTTTCCTCCCACTTTAATTAATAATTAATTTATTTCAATTAAAGAATAGGAAGTTTACATGTACATTTAGTATAAGACAATGCTGTTTTATTTTGAAGATAATGTATAGTTTTGCAGAGATGCACTTGAAGTGATTTATATGTTCACAGTGACTGATCAGATTTGACTTTAATGATTTAATTTAAAAAATAAAGACAGTTTGTGCTGTTGGGTTCGTGTGTACATCATCCCCCCCCCTCCCCCGTGCATTCCTAACATTCCTAACTGTTTTATGTGAACAAAACAGCAACTCTGCTGGACGACATAAGGAGACTTGAGTAAATACAGTCAAACCTGAGTTCAAAAAGTTGAAATGCACTAAAACTTATTTAATATCATTTTAGGAATTTGCAGGATTTTTGTGCATGCATCCATCCACTCATGTTAAAAATAAAAGTTTATTACTAATCAATACAGCTAAAGCTGCAAATCTGTTTGAACAGCCTGCACCCAGGGAGGAAAGTAGATTTACTCATTATGTTTGCAGTTAGTGAGAGCTGATTGTTGAAATGAGGATGCAGTTCAGTTTGTGTTTCTGTGCTAGAACACAGGAAAACTCCAGTATCATAAATACAAGGAATAGCTAACACTACTGTGGCTATCAGTCTGGTAATTTGGAGATTTGAGTAAACACATTTTTAATTTCTTCCCCCTTAAAAGGCAACACAAGGAAAAAGTGAAAACGTGAGTATTTTTCTTCCACAAAAAACTAATTAAACTACATTAAATGACCTGTGTTGACCTTTGCGGCCACTTTGTAAACACTGACCTAAAACTGATTGGCAGATACTCAGTCACTTCAATAAAACATTTGAGTAATAAACAGGATTTTCTCACAATATTTCTTTAGATTTTTTTCAAAAGGCGACAACAGGAACAGAGTGCGGTCTTAAAAGAAAAAAGGGTAAAAAGAACTTTCAGAAACATAAGATGGACAAAATGTCTTTAATATCAATATTCAAATGTTTTTCCTCTCGTAATGTGGAGAACTAAGGTTATAAATCAGTTATGGTTTCATATGTTTAAAATTTTAAAGGTTTAAATGAGAAAAGATTCGATTAAACATTAGAGACTTTCTTTGAAGTTCTTCTTCTTCTGCCAATGTTTTGCTAATACAACCAATCACGTGACCACACCAGGAAGTAGGGAACTCCGAATTCGAAATCGTAGCTTCTTTTCAACGTGAGCTAAAAACTATTTAGATATCTCAATAGTGAGTATATTGTAATTAATATTTATAGTGTCAGCATGAGTCTGGACTGTAGCAGAAAACTACAAAATGCAACTAGAGAAAAGCTCAGGAAGCTGGACTCTCTGCGCGGTGAGGTTTATATTCCTGCTTCTGAAGGACAACTAACTCTGTAGTTCAGTGAAATTAACCTTTTCCGTTTTTGTGAAGGTCGAGAAGTTCGTTCGGGTAAGTTTTGGGATGTAGTGGCTGTGACAGCTGTTGACAGGAGCCAGAAAGAAGCGTATGAGCTCCAAATCAAGGAGAAACTGGACAGGAAGGAGCTTCCCCTCGGAGCTGACTACAGAGTCTTCTCAGATCCTCCTGGATCGAAAATAGGTGAGTCTCAGATCGGACGGTGTCTGCAGCTTGTCTTTTAACTCTTTGTAGTTATATTTATTCATTTTGTTTTGAAGGGAATGGAGGCTCCACACTGTGTGCTCTGCAGCAGCTGAATGATATTTATGGAAAGACTCTGAGCAGACTGAGAGTCATGCTGATTCATGCAGGTTCCTTTTCTATTTACTTTTTAATTCATTTAAAATGTGTATTTACTTGGACAAGCTTTTCCATTGAAATCCCTTTTCCCTGTTTTTAAAAATATAACATTATTAATATATTTTAACCTGGATACAGTACATGAAGAAATAAATGTCAGCATGGAGAGTCTGATATAAAACTGGAGATGACAGGGTTGCTGGTTTGATCCCAGATACCTCCACTCACTTATAAAATAGAGTTTGTCTAAATTAGAGTTTCCTAGCTAAACAAATGTAAGAAAAAATATGACTAAAGCAATTAAAACCTAATTTACAAAAATTGTTTGGATGCGGTTTGATTTAAATCTTACGTTTTAAAAACTAAACAAATAAAACAAACTTTTTTGTGAACTATAGTTGAATTTGATATTAAAATATTTTTGATCTTTTCTTGACATTTCGTCCAACAATGACAAATATGTGGTGCTTTATTCAGTAAGAAACGTGCAGTTTTTCCATCAGTTAATCTATGAGAAAGCTTCTGGACGTGTGAACAGGTTCCTCCAGGTTCTCTCCAGCTTATGTGGTTGCAGAAGTTAAAATGTGCATGTGGGAGGGGCCATGGAAATAGATTTTGGTTTAGGGCCAGTCTAAGCTGTGTTTGGTTTGGGTGGGAGCTGCAGACCCAGACTGAGGACTCTGGAAGGGACTCTGGAAGGGGCTCTTTGAGGCACCTTGCACATCTTTGAGGAGGCATATTCTAAAGATGCAGGGTAAGACGAATCCCCTTCTCAACCTGAGGGGGGCTGAGAGTGAGTAAGATTGGCCATGAAATGCTGAAGGTGCTGGATGTCATGTGGTTGTTTTTGACACATCTGACTGCTCAGCCACCTTCTCGAATACTTGAAAGGAAACTCTGAAGGACTGTTGAACGTCAGCTTCAGGAGGAGCGGTGTGATTTTCATCGTTCATCCACCCATGCAGCGTTTCTGACGGGTTCTGAAATCCACATGATATGACCTAGTCCAGACAGACTGAGCAGTTCTGTTTGTGACATAAAATTTTATTAAGAAGAACAAAGTTAGGGCATGTGTCCAAGACGAACGTGAACCTGCTTTGTCCTTAAGAGAAGAGGAAAAAAAATGGCACCAAATAACTTTTTAATCATTGAATTTATTTCAGGAATTTTAAACCCCATGACATCAATTATTACTGATTTTATTCAGAGTTAGACATTTGTAGATGTACTTACACAACAGAACATAAACAAAAAGGAACATTTAGAATGTTTTTTGTTTGTTTCTGTCAGGTTTCGCTTAAAGAATTTTAAATAGTTTTAACTGAGTATCTTCAGATTTTACCCTCTGCTGTTGCTTCTACTTCTGACTGGACTGTTCCTGCCACTGTCCACCTGCATGGGACTGTTCCTGCCACTGTCCACCTGCATGGGACTGTTCCTGCCACTGTCCACCTGCATGGGACTGTTCCTGCCACTGTCCACCTGCATGGGACTGTTCCTGCCACTGTCCACCTGCATGGGACTGTTCCTGCCACTGTCCACCTGCATGGGACTGTTCCTGCCACTGTCCACCTGCATGGGACTGTTCCTGCCACTGTCCACCTGCATGGGACTGTTCCTGCCACTGTCCACCTGCATGGGACTGTTCCTGCCACTGTCCACCTGCATGGGACTGTTCCTGCCACTGTCCACCTGCATGGGACTGTTCCTGCCACTGTTGCTTCTACTCCTACTTCTAGTGTACCGTCTCTTTTTACCAGCAGTACTGCTCTCATTGCCTTCCTGTATTGACTCTTCACTCTCAATACACTCGAGCACCACCTGTTTACCCGAGAAGCAGCTTATACAGACATAATCCCCGTCATTTCCTTTATAACAGCGAAATATATTTTGGAAGCCAATTACATTTGCAATGTGCACAAGAGCATCTTTTAAATCTTGAGTTGAATCATAATAAGAGTTTGGTTTCTCAAATATTAGGGCATGTCGATGCCACTTGTTTAGCGTTTGAAGGAAATTAAGAATAGTCCCACCTGTGTCTGGTTTTGCACATGGAGATAAATATGTAAAGAGTATTAAAGAATCCTTATGTTTGGTTCCTCGTTCCTTTCCTCCATCTTTTCTAGAACACGGTATTCAGCGTGTTCCACTATTTGCAGACAATGAGTCAGAGTACTCACTCCTGATTTTTTTCATATAATCAGTCGGCCATTTCACTGTAGAATCACCTAAACCAGTTTGAAGTGAGAGCAGGAATATGAGCATCATCCAGATTATGGCAGACATCTGTACTCCTGCCATGACGTCAGTGTCTCGTACCTGCCAAAAGGAAGTTACATATTTTTGAAGATGCACGTTGAAGTTTTTATCTCAGTCTTTGTAACATTCTTACATCTTCTACTTTACGTCATTAGAATAACTTTTCTGTCCCACTACAAAACCAGAGATCAGTGGCTCAAATAAAATATAGACTCTACAGGCATATTTAAAAAGTGCACTTTTTTTTGGTTCCGGGTTTTAAATATTAGAAAATCATAAAACAAAGTACACAAAATTGGTTTTAAAAATTCCCAAGACTACAAGCTGTTGTAATGAAGAGCTGGATGTTTTTGTTATTATTTTGTACATGACTGCATTTTGGTTCAGTTTTTGTTAGGTAACAATATAATATATTATCTAATTTTAAGATATTATAAAGACTGTATAATTTGTTAGTTAAAACCTTACAACTAGGAAATAAGGGTGTACTTACTTTTTTATGATGACTGTATCTGCAGCTTCAGGGATAAAATGAATGAGCAGAAGTGAAACGTTCTCACCTTTATAAGCAATCAGCCTATTTGATGTGTCTTTATCTCAAATTCTGTTATGAAAAATAAATGTAAAACTTTGTTCCAGCGAACTTGGCCAGTAAAACCTAATCTCAGACATTTTGACTAAATATGCAGCAGATACAGCTACAACATCCACTCAGGCAATGGAAGGAAATGCAAATCCTACAATAAAGAAACCAAATTTCAAACTAGAGACGTTCTTTCACCGAGGTCATGGCTGTGCTGCCCAGCCTCCCCAGTCCAGTTTGAATAACTCCCATTATTTCCATTCCTCATATAATTTATCATTTCTTTGATAAAATTTGTCAGAGTTTAATAGAATTTATTGAACACAGAGTACTGTGTGGTATTTCTCACTGGTACATCCTTGTTGTGCTTCCAGGTGGGTTTAGCCAGCGTCTGCCCAGCGCCAGCGCTCTGGGGAAGATCTTCATGGCTTTGCCTCTTGGGGACCCGATCTATCAGATGTTGGAGCTCAAACTAGCCATGTATGTGGACTTCCCATCCCAGATGAAGCCTGGTCTCCTGGTGACCTGTGCAGATGACATAGAGCTCTACAGTATAGGCGAGGACGAGAGAGTTACATTTGATAAGCCCGGTTTTACGGCTTTAGCACACCCCTCCCCTCTCTCTGTGGGAACGACCCACGGGGTGTTTGTGTTGGATCTACATGAAAGGTCGTCTTGCCAGGAAATGGAAAACGCTTCCTGTCTGCGCTTTCTGCACAAGCCGAGCATCAGTAAGATGAGGGAGGAAGGAGCTGTTTGTAAGAAAGAGAGTGGATTGTTTTCTGTATCGGATGACGAGTTTGTTTACACAGACAGTACCTATTATGTTGACTTTGATACTGCCAGGTCTCTTCTGAACCTGCTGAATGAGGTGGGGCCTTTGAGCTGTGAGATTGATGCATATGGGGACTTTCTTCAAGCTTTGGGCCCTAACGCCACAATCGAGTACACCAACAACACCGCTAATGTCACCAAAGAGGAGAGCAGTCTGGTCCAAATACGCCAACAGATCTTCCATCTCCTCAAAGGGACCCCCTTGAACGTCATCCTTCTGAACAACTCCAAGTTTTATCACATTGGAACCACATCAGAGTACCTGTTTCACCTGACTCAGGACGAGACGCTGAGGACTGAGCTGGGTCTTCTGTCGT
Source organism: Pachypanchax playfairii (assembly GCA_006937955.1). Classification (NCBI taxonomy): domain Eukaryota; kingdom Metazoa; phylum Chordata; class Actinopteri; order Cyprinodontiformes; family Aplocheilidae; genus Pachypanchax; species Pachypanchax playfairii. The sequence goes on along the minus strand of SSNP01000004.1, from coordinate 5,940,777 downwards.
CCGTCTTCAGCGTGAACGTGGTTGAAAGTTCCTCTGGTTCCTGCGTCATGAACAGCGTCCTCCATCCCAGCTGCTCTGTGGGAGTCGGATCGGTGGTGGAGTACTCCAGACTTGAATCGGGGGTGTCTGTGGGTGAAGGGTCCATCATCAGCAGCTGCTGGATCAGCTCAGGCCAGTCTGTGCCAGCTGGAGCCTTCATGCACACGCTGTGTGTGAAACATCAGGACCAGACCGGGTTTGTTACCGTCTTCTTTGGGATCAAGGACAACCTGAAGCACAGCGTGGATTCTCCTGCTTTAATGGAAGAGCTGAAGCTTTTGGGGTTCAGTGTGTCCAAGTGTTTGTCTCACTGGGGGATGGAGAATGAATTCATGAAGTTCTCTGGTGAGAGTTGTAGTTTATGGAATGCTTGTTTGTTCCCTGTTTGCGCTGATGAGCGCAGCTCCTTCTCAGCGTCTCTGAAGATGCTGCAGGTTGTCCTGGAGGGCTCCTCAAGCCCTCTACCCAAAAACACCAAGCGAATGTCCATGCAGGACTGTTTACAGCACAAGAACCTGGATGAAATGTTGAAGCTCAGGAGGGAACTACATGATGACATCACTCAGATGAAATCAAATCAATAAAACCGTCACTTTTTTAATAATCGCCATCATGTACATTTTTTGTCATTATTTTGTCAGATAAAAAGATTTTATTACTTTGTATAAACTTTTAGTTATAAGTTGAGTTTGTTTTAAGGACATTTATTTAAAAATTTCATAAATTCAAAGTTTTTTTATGCTAATGTGAAGCCTAATGGCGTAATTTGGGTTCTATAAGGTATGTTTGCATTCTTTAAATTGTGAGAAAAATATGCTCCTGATACACAAATATGTGACTTCCTGTAAAAAACATCTGGTACCTTTTTATAATAATTATATGACTCGTAATTTTTTGTTGTTCCAACATCCTGAGTCTGAGCAGAGTAACAGCTGAGCAGTTGGTGCTTGAAATTGAAAAAAAAGGGCAAAATATTAATAAACTGTGAAAAAATCTTCACTGGAGAGTTTACTGCTTATGTTATAAATATTAATAACTTTAGATGAACTAAATTGTTAGCAACACTGAAGGAAATATAAAAATAGTTGCTTTTCTCTGTGTGTTAGTTTCTTTTCTTGCCTGGACTTAGTTTTCAGCATCATACAGATTTTTTTGGACACTAGATCAAGGTTCTGTTTTGTGGTATTAAGCTGGTTAGTACACACAGTGGAGGGAGTTCAGCTGTTAAAGTTGGGATGCATTCCGCTCACAGGTGTTTATTTTTAGTACACAGTCACGATCCCTCTTTTATCTGGACTCGTGTGATTGTGGTCGAGTCCGAGATTGTGTTCCTGTCTTGCTGTTCGCTCCCAAAACTAAACAAGGAACAAGAGGACGAACCCGTCAATGGGAAATTACAAATCAAGACCGTCTCAGACTTGCACAGGTACATGAATAACAGTCATTTTTAGAATCATTGTGAATAGGTTGAAAATGAATTTTAGCTGCAGGATTATTTACAGTGTCGCTGAAATATGATGTAATATAGAGCTGTGTGCATTTAAACTCCAAATAAAGTTTCAAGATCATTCCTTAGCTATTAAATATTACATGATGTATGATAATTAGTGTGATTTAATAGATGTTGTTTTTGAATCTGGTCATGGCGATGTGAAGATGAGTGGAAGAAGAAGGTGGGCGAGTCGTACTCTGTGATCACAGAGAAGCTGGAGGATGACTTCCAGCTTCCAGAGAGCGCGTTGGCGGACCTTAACCTCGCCTTCAGGTGACAAACATTTAACATTTTCTGAATAAATGGAGTTCAATCCACATGAGTCAACATCCAAACTAAAGTTAATCTGAAAGGTGATTCACTTCCTGCTAAACTGAGTTGCTTTTCAGTGGATTTGCCATTCTCACAAACGTTTGATGTCAATGTTTTTTTTTTTTTTTGGTTCAGCTCCGATGAGGCTTTTAAGAAGGTGAATGTGAACTACCGAACAGAGAAGGGGCTGTCGCTGCTGCACCTCTGCTGCGTGTGTGGAGGTATGCATGACTTAGTCTATTAATAACTCCTCTGCTGAATGTTACAGTGGAGGGAAGGATTACTGTGGTTCTAATGACTGACTTTATTGTTTGGAAATGACCTTCCTGGTATCAGCAGCATAGAAGTAAATAGAAGAGAATGAAACAAACTGTTCATAAAGGTCACGTGTTACATTTACTGCACTTTGCTTTCCTTTTTTGTTACTGTCTTCAGGAAATAAAACACATATGCACACTCTGATGCTAAAGGGTCTGCGTCCTTCCAAACTGACCAGAAATGGTTTCACTGCTCTTCACCTGGCTGCCTATAAGGTGATGTTTCATCTTATTGGGATGTTTTATAGATTTTCAGGGGGGGCGAATCTCAATGGTGATGTTGTTGACTTTAGGTACATCTGTTGTGTTTTTACATCGCAGGACAATGCAGAGCTGCTGACCTCTCTCCTCCACGGGGGGTCAGATGTGCAGCAGGTGGGATACGGGGCACTCACTCCCCTGCATGTTGCCACTCTGGCTGGGCATCAAGAGGTGAGAGAAAACCTTTGCTACAAGCAGTATGTATGTATGTGTGTGTGTGTGTGTGTGTGGGGGGGGGTGGCTTGTTTTTCTAACCTCCTGAATACCAGTTTGGGGTTAGGTTTATAGGTATGGTGTGAATAGAGTTTTAGTTAGTCTTAGAGTTAGTTATAGATCAGTAATGGTTAAGGTTAGGAAAAGGGTTTGGGTTAGGTATAAATCTAGTTACTAAAATCAATGGAAGTCAATGGACAGTCCCCATAAGGATAACAAAACACACTTGTGTGTGTGTGTGTGTGTGTATGTATGTATGTATGATATTAGCTAAATTATCTATCTATCTATCTATCTATCTATCTATCTATCTATCTATCTATCTATCTATCTATCTATCTATCTATCTATCTATCTATCTTTTATTTTATTTTATTTTATTTTATTTTATTTTATTTTATTTGCACTCTTCTATTTTATTATTTCTGTCCACCAGGCTGCAGATATACTCCTGCAACATGGAGCTTGCGTCAACGTTCAGGATGCTGTTTTCTTTACGCCGCTGCATATCGCCTCCTACTACGGGCACGAAGAGGTAACTGTCTCATATTTCTCCCGTGCATCTTCTCTCTGATGGACAACCTATAAATCAAAAACAAACACTGTCCTCGTGAGCTTTTACATTGTTATTATGCTTTCCACCGTTCAGGTGGTGAAGCTTCTGCTGAAGTTTGGAGCAGACGTGAACGCAAGCGGTGAGGTGGGTGACCGGCCGCTGCACCTGGCAGCAGCCAAAGGGTTTCTCGGCATCGTCAAGCTGCTGGTGGGTGACGGAAGCAGAGCTAATGGTGAGTATCAAGAGATCCGCTTGTGAAAATCAAACACTTTGGTTTGACTTGTTCACATTTCGCCAGTGAACGCCCAGGACAACGAAGATCACGTTCCTCTTCACTTCTGCGCCCGTCTTGGTCACCATGAGATCATCCATTTTCTTCTCCAAGGGAACTTCGAGGTTCAGCCTCATTCTGTCAACATCTACGGAGACACACCGTTACACTTGTAAGTGGTTTAACACGTGGCTCTTCTTCATGTTTCTAGTAGATTACTGAAGCGCTTGAATGTTGTGTTTCATCAGGGCTTGTTATAATGGGAAATTTGCTGCAGTGAAGGAAATAATCCAGCTGTCTGGTACAGAAAGTCTTTCAAAAGAGAACATATTCAGTGAGACAGCACTTCATAGGTACAGTCAAACACAGCTGTTTTATCTAAAGTCAAGAAAAGTGTAATGTCTGTTACCCTGATGTGATTCTAAATCTATATCTGATGTCTTAGTGCATGCACTTATGGTAAAGACATAGAGATGGTGAAATTCCTTCTGAGCCAGAACGCCATGAGCATCAACTATCAGGGCAGAGACGGACACGCAGGTGATTGTGAGCTTTAAAACTAAAATAAATGTTGATCTGTGCTGTTAAATTTAAACTAAGGTCACATGTCTTTTTTTTTCTTTTATAGCTCTACACAGCGCTTGTTACCATGGCCACATCCGTCTAGTTCAGTTCCTGCTGGACAACGGGGCAGACATGAACCTCGTTGCCTGCGACCCCAGCAGGTCCAGCGGGGAGAAAGACGAGCAGACGTGTCTGATGTGGGCTTACGAGAAAGGTGTCCGAATAAGTGTGAGCTGAGATGTCGGAGACTTAAAATCCAGTTCTGACGATTGTGTTTCCTAGGTCACGACGCAATCGTCACTTTACTGAAACACTACAAGCGTCCGGATGATTCTCCGTGCAATGAATACTCTCAGCCTGGAGGGGGTGAGCAAACAACTAAAAAAAAAAAAATGTCCCACTGTTAAAAAAAAATGTTCCTCTAAAATCTCTGAAGTGGACGTATTTCTTGCAGATGGATCATACGTTTCGGTTCCATCTCCTCTTGGAAAGATTAAGAGCATGACTAAAGGTAGTGAGGTGGACTGAAGTGCAGCGGGTTTTTTCTCATCACTGTCAGCTGACATGTCTCCACACACTGTGTCTGTTGCCAAGGGGATGAGCTTACATGCTGATCAGGACACCGTGCTGCTCTTTTTCTGTGAAACAGTCGGTTGTGGGAATTATAGATGTCATTTAACATCCAGTAAACTAAACAACTTGTCTAAAACTCCATTAATTTGAAGATATTGCTTAAATTGTTGCTTTAAATATATTGAAAGTCACAAATGCTTGTGTTCTGGTTACCTGAAGTTGCAGCAAAAGCATCATCTTCCTGCTTGTATCCTGTTATTGGTTTATTGACACGTTTAACTGTGTTTTTAGAGAAAGCAGAAGTTCTGGTGCTCAGGGCCAGCCTCCCATCTCATTTCCACCTTCAGCTGTCTGAGCTGGAGTTTAATGAAATTATTGGCTCTGGTAAGGTCTGCTCCTCTTTGTTTTCCCTTTCAGCTAATGTGCTTGCAAATCTGATAATATTATTGATGAGGGTATGTGTTACACACACAGGCTCCTTTGGGAGAGTCTACAGAGGCAAATGCAGAAACAAAATTGTCGCCATAAAACGGTATGTGTTTTTTTTTTCTCGTCCGCAGAGACAAAGAAGGGATTAAGTATCTATCTTCGGTTTGAAGGAGCAGAAAAATGATCAGCTGGTTCGATTTCTCCTCTCCTCTGCAGCTATCGAGCCAACACCTACTGCTCCAAGTCGGATGTGGATATGTTCTGCAGGGAGGTTTCCATCCTCTGTCGCCTCAACCACCCCTGCATCATCCAGTTCGTGGGGGCGTGCCTCGACGACCCCTCTCAGTTCGCTATCGTCACTCAGTACATTTCCGGAGGCTCGTTGTTCTCCCTGCTGCACGAGCAGAAGAGGTGAGAA
>SSNP01000004.1:5872939-5935322 GCA_006937955.1 Pachypanchax playfairii | reverse complement strand
TAAGTATAAATCTGTGCAAAATCCCGTAAACAAACCATAAAACACATCAGTGTAATTTGTTTTCGTTAGATTCTCCTGCATGCAATCAGATCAGATTCTGATCATGTCTCCCGTCTCGTGAGACATTCACCACTAGAATAGAGTTAAATGTTGATAAACAAGATGTAAAATAAGCAGCAGCTAACAGTTTCAGGTCTCATTATCATCTTGTGAGCGTCAGTTCACCAGTCTCCGCCCCTCAGCCGGGATAATCATTGATCCAGATGAAGTGTTCCGCTAACTGTGTGGCCAGGTGCTGTCTTTATAGACTGTCCTATTGATCTGTGTAAAGTGCTGCGTGTGATTGGCAGAGCCTATCGATCCGGGACTAAGTGGTTGCTGCTTTTGATGATGTGTCAATGGACAGGCTTATCGACCTGCAGTCCAAGCTCATCATCGCCATCGACGTGGCCAAGGGCATGGAGTACCTGCACAACCTCACCCAGCCCATCATCCACCGGGACCTCAACAGGTTGCTGCCACAGTAATCACACGCGGATGATGTTGGTGGTCTAAAATCACGGATGGTGTTACAGATAATACATGTCTTCTTGTTTCCAGCCACAACATCCTGCTTTATGAGGATGGACATGCAGTGGTGGCGGATTTTGGAGGTGGATAACATCAAATTGAGTTTATCGCATTCTTAATTACTTCATTCTTGTCTAAGCTTTTATTTTTTTTTAAACTATGTAAAATAACCATCACAGTTTTTTTTTTTTAAAGCAACACTATTTATTGTGCTTTTTTTTTTTGCAGAATCCAGATTTCTACAGTCTGTAGATGAGGACAACATGACCAAGCAGCCGGGGGTCAGTCATCTAATAATAGGATAAAAAGTCAGGAAACTTGTGTTTTGGCAAATTTTTCTAATGAAGCCCCGTTTGTTGACCGAATACATTTTAAAATCGACAGTATGTCTCGTCTGTTCAGACATCAGTCATTCAGTCCAATCAACAACACCGAACAAGACTCAGTAGCAGAATAAGCTATTTGGCATCTGCAGGATAGATTTGGCAAGTTTTTCATGGGCTGAACCCACAAACTCAGCTCTGCTGCTCAACCTGCACGTGACAAAAGTTGTTCCATTACGTGAGTGTGTGAATGCGAGGTGCTTTGTGAGTCATCTAACCTTAAAAGCACTACACAACTACACACATCATTTACATTTTAAAAGGAAATAATCAGGATTTCCAACAGAAGAAGATTTATTTCTAAGAATTATTACAACAAAGAAATACTCAACCAAACACCAGTTTCCTTACTTTTTGTTCTAAGTTTATATTTAGTGAACTTACAAAGAGTTTCTTCACACCTCACACACAAAAAATATGACAAAAAAGAACTCACTTTATCTGAAAATAAGTCCATGCTGGTATTTAGAGGGAGTTGAAGACAGAGCGTCTGCTGGCACCTGCCATCAATTACCCACCAGCTAAAAACGAAAACTGCCGTCATGCAGAATTTGTTTGAATGTGCTGACTCAGTACTACAGAGTGCTTTGCCTGCAGTTTGATGTTAAGTGTGTTGCATCTCTTGGGATCCGCCTGTTGTGTCCAAGCTACTTGCCCTTGCCAAGACTCAGTATTTATTACAGTAATTGGGCCCATTTTTGTGTGTGTGTGTGTTTGTTTGATTAAATTCAGTGTCTTAAAAACGCATCAGTCATACACTTCTTTCACCCCAGTCTGCAAACGGAAAATCTCTCCATGCAGTTTTACCCACTGAAGCATCCGAGTGTTTTATATGTGTGTGTGTGCAGAACCTGCGCTGGATGGCTCCTGAGGTCTTCACACAATGCACCCGCTACTCTGTGAAGGCAGACATGTTCAGCTACGCCCTCTGTCTGTGGGAGCTGCTCACTGGAGAAATACCCTTCGCTCACCTGAAACCTGGTGGGGTGTTTTTACATGTTCAGGTTCATATTCAGTAGTTTGTATATTTTATGACGATTGGTCGAAATGTTTTCACTCCGACTGGGTTTAAGATGAGAAAAGTACGACATAACTGGATAAATTACCCACATTTTGATATTTACATCGCTGTTCAGTTGACAACAAGATGATGAGGATGATTATTATTATTGTAACCCACTTCTGAGTATGTACACGTCGCCACTAGGTTCGTAGGAGCTATGAGTAAGAGTAATAACCAGGGACACCAGTATAAGTTATGAAAAGCAACTTTTAGTTGTCAAAATCATTTGAACAGAACACAATTAACAATGCCTATGGGCCCTTTAAATGTAAAATAAAATAGAATAAAATAAATTGTCCTTCCAAAGGTCTTGGTTCAGAATTGTTCGTTATGGATCCAAAGTTCAAGTCAGGTAAGTCAGAGTAAAATAGTCAAGTCAGGAGTGTATTCAGTGTGNTACGATTAATATTATAATACTATTTGAGCTCATTGTTTTCAATATAACAGTTCTAACCTGTTGATATTTAGCAGGTGTTATGCAGCGGACTTATATTTAAAATGTTATTTTTATGTTTTCATTTCAGTCAATATCTAGACACAAGAATGCAGAAGTTGAAGCTATAACCCACCGTGCGCCCTCTAGTGGCTGGCTGCAGTAGTTTTAGGTCCCGTCCCGTCAATGCAAATAAAAGCAACAGTTTTTCAACAGTCTTCAGGTGTTCTTGGTCCAAAAGCTATATCATGAGCAACCAACACTTCATATGTTGTTGCAAGATCCAGGAGTTAAAATTTGAATCTATCCTGGTTAATATCCAATTTTATTGGTTGCTTATCATGATATGTTCAAATATTAAGGTGGTCCTGATGAAGGAGACCGTGTTCTGAGTGAACAAGGGGAAATGTTAATCATTTTATACTATGTTCAGGCTCAATAATAAGAGTATTAACTTTTTATCATCTTTTATAAGGATTATTCTTTTGTAAAGTGCTACCTTTTTGTTTAGAACTTGGTCACATAAGAAGGATCAAAATTCTTCTTCTGTCCTCAGCTGCTGCTGCAGCAGACATGGCTTACCATCACATCCGGCCTCCTATTGGCTACTCGATCCCCAAACCCATCTCTGCTCTTCTAATGCGAGGCTGGAACTCATGTCCAGAGGTAAAACCCCATTTTCACTTTTTCCTGTGTTGATCTCTGATTAAATATAATTATATGTATCCCTATCCACTGTTTGTCACCCAGCATGTGCCCAACTTACTTTAAACTATTAAAATACAATCATCTCATCAGAAGCTCCAGAGTGAAATGATGCAGAGTCAGCTGCTGCCTTGCTCACACGCTGCAGTAATGAATGATGGAGGCCGGTCCCCAGATGATACATCATGTTCACATTTAGGAGCACGCTAGAGCAGAAGGTTCTTCCCAGCGTGCCATGATGCTCATCATTAACCCCGAATGTTTTCCACTTGGCCACATTAAGTTAGAATCTTTCCTTGCACATTTTGTTTCCCCTTCCTGTTTGCCATATAAGGACGTCACCTGCTTGTCTGTTTTTGAGACTCAAAGAAACATGATGAAGACATTTTATTGAACTCGAGCAATAAAAGAAATGTTCTTATCTCAGTTGAGGGTTTAGAAAAACTGCTTGCTGAGTTTGGAATCATGTTTTATATAAATCATGCTGTTCATGTCAAACCTTTCAGAAACAGAGTTCACATTTCGCTTCGCTTTGTAGGTGGATCAATAAAAATACAAGACAAGGTTAAAGTTTTTTTCTGATTTCAGGACAGACCTGAATTCTCTGAGGTGGTTTCCAGCCTGGAGGAATGTCTGTGCAATGTTGAGGTATTCATTATAAAGGACTCTGAGAAAGTATTTGCCCCCTTACAGATGTTTCACACTTAAATGTTTCAGATCATCCAACATCAAATGAAGCGGATTCGACTTTTTCATTTACAAATTTACTTTTAAATGGGACAAAAAAAGCAAAAATAAAACAAAAAAATCTTTTCGTATATCTGCTTTAACATTTCTTTACCTAAACATAATTGGACCATGTTTCTATTTGTTTTAGCTGATGTCTCCCGCTTCAAGCAACAGCAGCGGCTCTCTGTCCCCCTCCTCTTCCTCTGACTGTCTGATGGGGCGAGGAGGACCAGGCCGGAGCCACGTGGCCGCCCTGCGTTCTCGTTTCGAGCTGGAGTACGCTCTCAACACCCGCGCCTACGCCTTCTGGACTCAGAGGTACGACGACAACTCAAGCACCTTTTCAGACGAGACGCGTTGGAGAGGTTGAGAATATTTTACAGCAGAGCAGTCAAACTGCAAACTGTCTTTTATTCCTAATAAAATTAATCACATGGAAACAATTTCTTTTTATACAAGTAAATGATTCCTGAAAAACATATTCAGACTTTGCTTTTATGCATCATATCACAAACTGTTATCATGAAGATAATTATTATTACTAGTAAGTTTTAGTTTTTCGTACTGGGTAACAAAAAAATACAAACAGACAAAGTTAAGTTCAAGTTAATTCTAAATAGTCAGAGAGAATCTAAAGAATCTCTGATGAAGAAACATCATTAACCCTCTGGGGACCAAGGGTTTTTTGGAGAAATAAACTTTTGACTTTTTTTTGTTTTAATGCTACTAAAACACCACCTTTCAATGCCTCATAATGTCCTATACCTTGTTTTTTTATTTTGAATTGAAATATCATAAACTGCTGTGGAAATGAGGCTCCTTTGCTTGAAATAAAGAGTATTAGAATAAAAAATACAAACAAAAATTAGGCGGAAATTAGAATATCACACTTTATTCAAGAAAAACCCACACTAAATATCAATGAATAAGAAAAAAAAAATTTGACAACCACACGTCATGCGCAAAAGACAAAGGCTCTGATTGGAACACCGACTTTGACACGACACTGTATCCCTTGTGAATGGGCTAGAGCGATGCCGGAACTACCGTCTGAAAGCTTGGATTCTCCCGATTTAGAGGGGGGAAAAGTAAGTTTCTATCTTTTATGGTTCGGAAGCTATGTTCGATTAAACACAACAAGGTCCCTGGCATCGTCGACGATGACGGCGTCCCCGTAGCATTAAATCCATTTGTGTGATAATTCCACACGAATCAAATCAACTTTATCTGTAAAGTGACCAACGAGCCGTATGAACATTCAAAAGGGGCCTTTCTATTAAAACAGTTTTTTCTGAGGTTTCTGTTGAATATTTTAGCTCCACAGGTGTTCTTACCTTCATAGTGGGTGTGAAAACAGGTCAACAACTTCTCTTTCAGTTTTTATCTCTCAAACTACGCAGGTGGTGATAACACCCGAGTTCTCCCGAGTCCGAACGGTCTGTATCTGTTTCGTCACAACTCCTTTGTTCGTTAGTATTTGGCAGCTCCCGCAGTTGAAACCACGCCTAGCATGCTGCTGGCTAAAAGCTGTAGCATAAACACGTATCAAACTGAAAGAGACGTCTGATGTTGCCATGCACAGTGGGACAGGAAACAGTATTCTTTGCTCTCATAGGCTAGTTTATTAGCCAATCTGTGTCCAGCAAATTCGAATAATGAATATGAACGAGCTGCTGCTCGAAGCCTGACGGAAGGAGCCGGAACCACCCGAATTTTAACGCAGACAGATTGAAAGGTCTGTTAATCAGTGTTTCCTGACATTTTCTAGATATAAAATGTTTCATATTACGGGTTAATACTTAGGAAATAACCACAAAGTCCTGAAATTTGTGTGAAATGGCCTCTTTAAAGCTCAAAACAAATGAAAATGCTAAAACATTTAAATGCATTTAAAAGCCCCTGGGCTACTTTTATGTGTGTAACAAAACATTTATTGTCCAGCTAATTTACGTGGTGCACAAGAAAAGAAACAAAATAAATGTCCTGTAAAGCAGCTGCCATGTTGTTTTAACCAGTATTGTGTAATACTGACTTTCCTGATGTTTTGAAATAAAGAATAAAAACCCCAAATTGTCCAAATTCTTGTCAGAATCTGTTAATAAGTTTAAATTCCTATAAAAAAATCAGACTGATAATTCAGAAAATATGACCTTCATGTATTTTAAATGTGGTTTCTGTTCGTAATCACCTCTTTAAACCCGTCATCAATTTTGTACAACGTTCCTAAAGAAAGGGAAAGCAGGCCATATTGAATGTCTTCTGTTTGTACCTGTCCCCATCTCGTCTGTCTTTCCTCCTGTAAATGTAGCAGCGTATAAATTCTGGACACGTATTGTTTTGCAGTTGATTAATGAATGCGGCTGAGGTTTTTTTTTTTTCTCTCTCTCTCTCTCTCTTCTTCAGTGAGCGTCGCCGAGCTTCTGGTGGCCTCTCGCTGGAGGAAATCAGGAGGAACATGCAGTTCTCTCCCATTGATCGAAACGGTTTGTCTGCAGAAGACGCGTGGACTGAATCAGCATAATAACAGTTATTGTATCTGGATGAACATTTTAGTTAATGGATTTTATTATTTGTTTGGGTGTTTTTTTCTGTTTTGTTTTTGTAATTTCAAGAGTAAAGATCTATTTTATTTTGAAAGGACACTGTAAGACACAGTGAGGTTCAAACTGGATCAACAAGCATAACTTTTAGGGACTATTTTCAGCAGCGGATGAATAAACATTCCTTTTATTAATATTGATATTCAACAGAGATTATATAGAATATCACCTGTTCCATCCAGGACTTTTCAGTAAATACCAGTAATCTGTGTCTTTGTTTCAGGCTACGTTTCTGATCCCATGAGCACCATGAGGTTCTGCTCCTCCTTCAGCAGCAGCGGCAGCTTTGAAGACAGTACCTGAACCCAAATCAAGCTTCTAACCCCTTTTTTTCTATCCCATTATTCCAAACAATGACTGTAGATACAGCTAAATAGGGTGTAATTGTCTTATCACGTGATAATTAATTTAAAGTTGCTGTTTATGGACTTGCTTGTGTGAAGGTGTGAGTTTTACGTTAAAACTCTTAATGTCTTTGTTTTGTTTTTCTGCTCATGATTTGCAGTTATATGACATCAATTATTAATTATTACTGTCGACATGTTTCCTTTTTTGTAAAACAATAAAAAAGTTATTGTCAGTGCACAAAAATTGTATTTATTTGTTTTTTTCTTTTGGCCAGTTCACACCAGTTTGAATTCACTGACAGATTTCACATAAAACAGATTTAAAAACTCAAACTAAACTTGAGATTAGCAGGAAATAAGAAGGTTTACAAACACGTATTTTATCTATCAGTTTAAAATGCTCCAGAAGTTGAGAATGTCTCAAAAGTAATCCCGTCCGAACTGAAATGCTCCTGATCAGTTTGGGTTACGGCCCACAGATGAAAGCTTGTGTTTACTGGGTGGAAACGTAAAGTGCAAGAGGGACAAACTAAAGACGCGGGAGTCTGACAGCAATGAATTATTCAATCATCTGTGAGTAGATCCGTATCTGTTTACAGGTAATAGATGATAGCAGCTGCACTTGATACCACACTCCAAATACACTTCATTGATACTAACAATAGGAAGAGATGGTCTATTGTAAACATTTAATCCAGTAGTCAAAACACTCGGTGCAGCTTGTTCGTGTCTGCAGAGTCAAACATGAAGATGGTTTTCTTCTAGTGTCAGAGACATTCTGCAATCCTATTACTGTTAAAATACACAGCTGATTGTCTGTGCATCTAAAATTGGGAGAATTGTAGAAAATTAGGGGCGAAAAGCAACATTTTATGTTCTCTTTACTGTCCAGTCAGTAAAGGATGCGAGGTGTGACCAAACAACGTGTCCACAGTGTGTTTGACGTCTTCTGTGAGATCGGCGTCTCTCGTCTCGCCACTGATTTTTTCTACAAACGTTTGGCTGCCTTCGCAGTGTGACGACTCTCGGCTTCCATCAGCTGATTTTGATGCAGAACAGTTAGTCACGTGATGTATTTGTTGGTCTGTTTCTTTCGGTTCGTCTTGGTTGGTGGACGCTTCTTGTCCTTTTAAGTCTGATCCACTTTGGGACTCAGCTTTCAGGGAGTCTGAGAAACTTTCCACTTCAGTTTTAGGAACTGTGTTTCCCTCTCGAGTTGCTTTTTCTGTCTCATCTTGACTTTGGTTTTCTTCAGCATCTCCTTCTTGGCTTCTTTGGTCAGATTTTTCGTTTTTTACCTCAGTCGTCTCCTCGTCTTGCTGTGCAGCTGTTGGGTCGTTCTCACTTTGATTGTCTTCACCTTCAACGCTTTCATGGTCCATCTCCTTGGTTTCTTCTTGAGTTTTTGTCCTCAGCTCTTCTTCTTCCCCAGATGTTTCTTTGTCATCAGAGTTGGACACTTTCACATCTGCTATTTCTTCCTTTAGATCTTCTAAAGGCTCGACAAATTTCTCAAAATACTTCGAGGATTGATGCATCTTTATCCATTCCGTGACCAAATCCGTGTTGTCTTGGGTCGCTAACTCCTCAGGAGTTTCTCTCTCCGCTGCAACGCTCGGTTCTGTCTCGTTTTGTCTTTGAGGTTTGAGGAGGACGCTCGCTCCTTCCTCTGAAGCCTTGCTGACCTCCTCTGCGTCCTCTCCGTTTTCTCCATCAACACCAACCAGATTTGCATCAGCATCTGGGAGTTGGTCAGGTTCTGTTTCAACCTCTGGATCGGCATCATCTTCCTCTACTGATGCAGAAGGTTTTTCCTGATCTGCTGAAAGAGCAACATCGCCGATTTTATCGTTGTTTTCGGTTAATTTGAATTCTTTTCCATGATCAGCGTCTGTGTTAATGACATTTTCTTCTTCTCCCGTTTCCTCATTGTCGTTTCGTTCATTTATTGTTGGATCTTCTTTTGTTTCAGGACCAGATGTTTCCAGCTCAGCATCTTTTTTGTTCGATTCATCGTGCGTCTCCAAATTGCCATCATCTTCTATCACGTCCCTCTCAGCTGAGTCAGGATCAGGAACTTGATCGTTTACGTTCTCCTTGTGTTTTTCAGAACTTTCTCCAGACTCCACTTTGTTCTCATTCTCTGTTGCTTCCTCTGTTTTTCTTCCTTCTTCATCTCGCTCTGCTGTTTCAGACTCATTTTGTTCTTCGTCATCACTATTTTTGCTCTCAGCTGCAGAAGAAATCTCTTGAATTTCAGCACCAGTTTCTCCTTTTTCACCTTCTCCTGCAGCGTCACTTTGAACATGTTCTGTTATATTTGGTGTCTCCTCAGCTGTTTTCGTCTCTTCTGCTGCTTCACTGTCTCTGACGTCCTCTGACTCAGGGATCTTTTCAGAACATTCCACCTTATCCCCGTCAGCTTTCTCAGGTTCTTCTGGTTCTCCTGCTGTGTTCTCGGTTACGCCTTCGACTTCTTCGCGTTTTTCGTCCTTTTCGGATTCTGTAACTTTGTTTTCAACCTCCTCTGACTTTCCTGCTCCATCATCTTTTTCTTCAGAAGCCATGTTTGTCTCGGCTCCATCATCATGATTTTCATCATCTCCTTCTGCTTCCGGTTCTTCTCTGACACTTTGATTCTCAACACATTCACTGTTCTCGTCTTTTTTAGTGTTTTCTTCTTCCACAACGTTCTCTGTACCTCCTTCGTTCTCCTCATCATGAGGTTCTGCAGCATCTTCTTGATTTTCCCTAATGTCCGTGTCATTTTCTGCACCGTCTGTCGTCTTTACTGTACTGTCGTCATTAATCTCTTCTGTTTTATTCTGTTCTCTTTCCTCTGTTTTTTCATCTGAGTTTAGATGTGTTACATCTTCACTCTCTTCATGTTCTTCCACAGGTTCTTCTATCTCCTCTTCCTCCAGTTCTATGTCATTCTTTCTTTCATTAGCTTCAGACGATTGTTCCTTTGCTTCTTCTTTGTTAATTTCATTGTTATCACTCTCATCTTTTGCTATTTCCTCTTGTATATCTGCTGTTTCTTCACCAGTGGAGTCTCCTGCCTCCTCTGGCGAGCTGCTTATAGTCTCTGCTGTGACTTCTGTTTCTGATGATGCAGTTTTGTCCTTGCTGTCTGCCTGCTGTCTCTTCTCAGCATCAGCTTCAGGAGGCTTTTCACAGCTGAGGGCCTCTTGCTCCTCTGAGGACTCTGCTTTGATCTCCATCGTCTCGCTCGCTGTCATCGCCTCCGCCTCAGCATCATCTGGCCCTGCTGTCTCATCCGTCTTTGTATTTAGCGACTCATCTACTTCTCCGCTTTTTGGCCTTCGCTCCGTCCCATCAGAGTGAACGTCAGCCACCTGAGTGGCTTGTGCCTCCCTCTCTTCGTCCTCAGCCTCAGCAGACACGCCTCCTTCAGATGGATCTACAGTCTTTTCTTCTTCTTCTACACAAAGTTGTGTTTCCCCTGGTTCTTCTGATTCATCTGCCTCTGCTCTGGCTTCGTCCTCTGCAGCCTTTTCATTTTCCTCAACCTCACCGACCTTCTCGTCTTTGAGGCTTTCAGGGTTATCACCAGGCTGCTGCTCGTCGTTCTCTTCTTCTTTGGTTTCAGATGATTCTCTCCGTTCCTGTGCCACTTCATCAGTGAGGCTTCCTTCAGATTTTGTCTCTTCGATGAGGGTCTGCTGTCTGTCTGAAGATGGTAAAAGACATTCACCTGTAGTGTTGTGAAGCCTTTGTGTAGTTTCTTCATTTATGAACACACAAAAGGAAAAACTCAATACCTTTATTGTTGCTGTGTTGTGTGGGTCCCTCCTCTTCCTCTGTACTGGTGTCACTCAGCTCAGGTTCAGAGCTGCTCTGAGACTCCTTCATAATAGCTTCTACCAGCTTCTCCTGCACTGATTTGGCTTCGGAGACACAAAGAAACAAGATCCATGAAGGATGAATTTCCACCTGATTTTACAGGTAAAATCTCTTCAGGTTAATAATCACCCCTCTCCTGTTCCTCCTCCTTCGTGTTCTCGTGTTCCTCATCCTCGTTCTGTTTATTCTCAGCACCCGATGTGGCGCTGGTCTCATACATTTCGATCTCTGTGCTGTCTCCGGCGCTGTCAAAAGCAGACCCCACCTTGGAGGCACCGGTAACGTCAGATTTTGGTTCGTCTTTCTCATCTGATGGAACAGTAACGTCCTCCGGATGTTCTTCTGTAGGTTCATCTGGTATTTCATCTTTTTTGGATTCATTTGTATCTTCGGCATCGCTCTCCTCTTCATCACCTCCTGAAACGCTGGAGCCTGAAAGAGAAGTGACGTCTTTTGCGCAAAAAAAAATAGTTGGGAATTTTTAACTTTAGATTTGCGGTGCCTCCGTTTTCAAACAGTGTCTGAAATGTTTAACATGTTTTTAGGATTTATGTGTTCACCCACCCTCATCATCATCATCATCATCATCAATCTCTGAGTCATCTCTCTTTTGCTTTTCAGTTTCACTAACTGGAGATGGAGATTTGTCGTCTTTTACTGTTGCCTCGTCTACAGGACCTTCATCATCTGCTTCAAAGTCTTCTTCATAATCTGAAGATGAGAAAAACGTTTCAAAAGCTCAAACGTGCACGTGATATGAAGAGTCATACTGTAGTCAGTCAGTCATTTTCTGGACCAGCTGATTCCTGTTAAGGGTCATAGGGTGAGGGGCGGGGTTACACCTGGACAGGTAGTCATATAGACAGACAAATACACACACTAATACAGATAATTTAATGTTGCCAATTAACTTCTGCATATTTTGGTTTTTGGGAAGAAGCCAGAGAAAACCCACACATCCACACAGAAAGGCCCCGACTTGCTGCAAGAGAACAGTGCTACCCACTGCACCACCGTGCAGCCCCATACTTCAGTTTCCTCTCATATTTTTCAGTTCTTTACCGTCTCTGACTTTGGATCCTGCAGGTGCTGTTTGTTCCTCAGCGTGAGTCTCAGGGTCACGTGTTTGACTGGTGTCCGATTCAAAGTGGGATGCAGCCTCCTCCTCTGTCCTCTCTGTCTCCATCTGAGGTGCATCTGCTGGACTGACGGCTGGTTGATCTCGTGCACCGTCTTCCTTCACACTCCTTGGAGGAGGAGTGGGCTTTTTGTCTAATCCCATCGCTACGATGCACCTGCAAAGAAATCACAAGGAAAACATGAGACACGAACATGCACGGACACTAAAACTCACCTTTACACACATATAAGGAAAATAAGAAATAGTGCACTCATAAAGCTGAATGTCTCACCTGTAACAGGGGGAGGCACCGTCCACACTGGAAAAACCAAAGTGTCCATGTCGCCCACCGAGTCGGGGGCCTCTCCTGTGCTTGAACTCGCAGCAGGAGCTCAGCCGCTCCACCTGAAGCCCGTTCAGGTAAAAGGTCAGGCTGAAGGGGAAACCTCTGTGTCGCCTTGAAATAAACTGAAACGTCTCTGAGGGATGAGATTCAACAGGAAGATAAGAAAAAAAAAAAAACTACTTATCCTGAATCCTGAAGCTTGTATTAGTTTACCTCCCTCACGCAGATAGCCCTTGTATACACACAGATTTTCTCCTCCACAGTGCTGCTGAAACACTTTGACCTCATCTGTCATGTCGATCAGGTCATTGGAGAGATGCACCGTTTTACCAAAGTACACCATGTTCACACGGACTTTGGTTTGATGAACAGAACTCCTGAGCCACGGGGCTTCCTGAGAGGTTAAAGCTGAGGTTCAAACGATCCGTTCCATGTAGTTTGACAACATTTAAACCTCTTTATTTCAAATTTCAACCAACTCAAACAGTTTTCTGTCAAATAAAGTTATTAAACATGAAAACGTGGCAACAAAACAAAATCAAAGTATCTGCTGGAATGTGTTAATATAAGACGAGGACTCAAACTGGACACTGACGTCAGCGCTGCAGGACACAGTGGTGGGGTGCAGCCTGCGGCCTCTGATGGTGCTGCTGTGGCTGACCTTTAACCCCCCCTCTTTCTTCTTTGTTACTGGAGGCACCGGCGTCACAAAGTTGTTGATGACTGGGAGGCAGTAGGGCGAGATGCCGTAGGTGGTCTCCATTGTGGTCAAATGTCTGCGGGACTTTCGGCCCCTCTGGTAGAGAAATGTGTAAAACCTGAAGTCTGATCAAACTCCTTGTTTCTAACTATTAGAACATGTAAATTACAAGATGAAATGACTTTACTTTTAATGTTTTAATGAATTTTCACCACCAATTCTCTTTAAAAAAAACTACGAGCAAATAAATGTAAAAAGAAACTTGATGTTTGGTGGTTTGTTTGTTTGTTTCTCACCGGGAACAGCTGGTTGTTTTCATGTGGGGACTCTTGGATCCTGTAAGGGGAGCTGCGTCTGAGTGAGGCCGTGGTGCTGTTACTGTGGATCGGCTTCAGACGCACCGGTCTCTGCATCTTTCCAGGAGCCGTGTTGGGTCGGGACGAGCTCGGCTACAACAACCACAGAGTTGGAAGCAGATGTGAACGCACATCAGGAATGTTTCTATCTGCACGCGTGTGTTTTAAACCTGACTCAACCTGCTGAGGCGTGAGATGTTTGCAGACTGGAGAAGAAGGAGATTTTATCTCGTGGATCAGGAACTCGATTAGCGGCTCTGTTTGCTCTAGATCGAGCCTCCTGACTTTTTAGATCTCAAAGAAAACATTCAGCTAATCCTGAACCTCACACAGAAACACACGTCTGCGCACAGAGCAAACAGCTGCTGGTGTTCCAACTTCAGCATGTAAACATGATCATTTTTATTCAAGGCTTTAAGACTTTATGAGAGAAAACTGTGGAAATCTTGTAATTGTTAAGTTTTACTCGTCTTTTTCTACCTAAAACGCTACATTTCAGAATATAAAGAACTTAAAATAGTTTCTGTTTGTCACTTAAAAAAAAAAAAACTGAATTAATATGAATTTGCAGAAATCAGAGAGAGGTGATTCCTGCTGTCGAGTCAAACTGCTGCTGCATCGGGATGTTTTCACTCACAGACTCAGAGGATTCAGAGTTCTCTGCCTCCGGCCCTGAATGTTGTTTCCGGAAGTTCCTGGCCCCCGTGGGTGGACGCGGAGACAGGATGCGAACTATACCTTCCTCATACCTTCTAGAGCGTTCCACCTTCCAAACAAGAGCATTTGTTACAATGCTGTGTATGACTCAGTATAAAAGAGCTCAAAATCAAATGTATTTCTAAGCCTGACTTCCTGTTATCAGCTGGATCTTTGTTAGAGACTCTCCATCTTTACTTTAAATTGCAGATTAGCTCTTGATTTTAATTGTAAAAAGAGTTCAGTAAGAGTCCATCTGCAAAGCAAAGCTTGATTAAATGTAAATGACGCACTTTCATTCGATGAACTCGTTCCTTCCTCGAAAACTCCTCCAGCTTCCTTTTGATCTCGAGCTGGTGAAGACGCTGGAAGAACAGCCGGGAGAATTAACATCTGATATGAAGTGAGGGGAATTACAAATGAGTCAGCTGTGTCTTCATACCGTTGTCTCTGTTTGCACTTCTCACCTCCATCTCCAGTACCTTATGGAAAACGGCCTGAGCCAGACATTCTCTGACGTGTCTCTGGTGGGTTCTCTGGATCAGCTTGTCTTTGTACTCCTTGTCTGGAACGATCCGCCCGCTCCTGGTGATCTGATGACAGCAACCGTCTCAGCATTATTCAATCAAGACACAGCATTTATGAACTGAGTCATCCTGTTGACGTACCAGTCCTGCTCTCTGCAGGTGTCTCCTGATTCGAGAGTTGCTGAAGTAACCGGCGAGATGTTTGTCCGTGAGGCTGTTGTAGCCTGACAGAAGTCTGTGGAAGCAAAACAAACACAAACGAGACTCTGAGCACGTGGAATCCTGACGAACGTCTTTAAGCTTCTTCTTGATTACAGCTGATCAAATGTTTTAACGGAACACAGTAGCGTGTGTGTTTCTTGGCAGTTATCCTCTTGTCCTCATTAACAGCAAATCAGCTCGTCCACAAACCGACATGTCTAAAGGCACCTTGTTTTTCTTTCCAACACAGATTTGATTTCCACCAGCGTTTGTGTACAACACAACAGGATGGTACAACTACAGAGTCTGTTACAGGTGTCTGATTACACACATGAATTCGAGGGGAAGGTACACTTGACCCTGGCAGCCTCCTCTTTGTGCACCGGGTCGGTTCGTCTCTGCAGCTACAGCTTCAGATTTGAACCTGGTCCACATGAGCGGAGGTTAAAATTCTCAGCAGAAAAGACAAAAAGAGAAAATATTGTTTCTTTCCTTTTCAGAACTCGTTCTCTCTATTTTATATGTATTTGATGCATGAGAACATAACATTGTTATTATATATCTGTGCATCTAAATGATGCAAATAAACACTGTAACAAGTAAAATATTAATTCACTAAATGTGAATTTATTAAACTGAAAAGGATTTAAATGGATTTAACTGCTGGATTTTTGTCGTGATGAATCCTGATATAACTTTTGGCAGAAAGTTAGTTTTATTATGAAAAGAAAAACTACTGAAAAACTGAAATAGTTTGGGAGGATTTTCAGTACATGGGATAACAGGGATAAACTTAAACTGTCCGGAAGAGGGTCAAGCTTCAACATTAGATTCAGCCTCTGACGTAATTTGACGTTTTATTATGTAACAGTCCCATTAAGTTCATATTTTTCTTTTTTTTGTACAAAAATAAAGGTTACAAATAAAAATAAGACGGTAAAAGTGAATTAAACATACTTCTAAAGGCAGCTGTGTTAATTAAAGAATAAAAGAAGCGGCTCTTACCCCGGCGGGTTGAAGTGACTCATGGTTCTCATCTGGATTTCTCTGTTTGTTTATCCCCGCGATGTCTGAGGTGGGAAGAGGCGTTAAGTTGTCCCGGTTCTCGCTGGAAGATGTCCGGACCGGTATCAGAGTTGTTAGCTACAGAACAGTCTGTGCAGCGAGCGGCTCCTCTGGACTGGTGACACTTCACGGTTGCCATGGGATATCACGTGACCACGCTGGTTTCCACTTTCAGAAAAGTAAAAGAGACTTTATTCTGTCTTTCATCCTCTTTTACTGTAAAAACATATTCATCTTTTCATTAGTCTTTTTGTTTATTCAAATACAAAATGAACACAACGATAGATAGATAGATAGATAGATAGATAGATAGATAGATAGATAGATAGATAGATAGATAGATAGATAGATTCAATCATAATAATTTTGCTAATGCTCCAAGTTATCTTCATAACTGTCATGTGATACACTGATGATAGAGAACAAACAAATGCAGCTACTTGTGAAATTGACAGCTGTTGTGTTTTTGGGGTATTTCCTCCAGCAGCAGGGATTTTAACGATGGTCATCATGGGAGCTGTAATCCTTTCTGAACACTCAGAACAGCTGATCACTATTAAAATAAATGATTAGCTGAGCAGGAGCTCCCTCTTCAGATCTTCTCTTGCCCTCTTGTGGCAAATGTGAAAAATGATCTTTCCTAAATAATTCTTTTCTTTTTGCTTTGTCTTTTAACCTCTTTTCCGTTGATTTTAAATTTTATATAATATGTAAAATACGTGGATTTTAATAGCGGAGTAAGAACTTTACAGCTTTTCTATAATAAATTGAAATAGTATGTCTTTACCAGTTTTGACCAACAGGGGGAGCCATTTGACTAATTGGGTCTGTTCCTTTGCAGCCAGCTGGATGAAGTCCGTGACTGCGGGTAAAGAGGAGTTTCTCTCTTATCATCAAGTTTATTTTGTCATTAACATCTGACAATATAAATTCGCAATAAATTATCAGTAACACACCGTCAAAGTGGAATCAGATCCAGTTGAGCAGCTAGAATGGAACACAAACTCCGCCCATCTCGCTTTCCATTTGGTCACCTGAGTTTTAAATGATGTGGATTAAAAAAAAAACCCTCTATGGTTCGTTCTTTCCACTATTGTAGAAGCTACAAACAAGCACACGTATGACCATTAGCACATGTAATTTGTACAATAAATGAACGTCAAATTTAATCAAACTATATTAACACAATAGGTGAACTATTCTCCAGAGACCAGCGAGCAGCTGTATGTCTTTCACACATCTTTAAACAGAAGCTTTAAAAGGAAGCGGATCCTTTTATTTGGAGTAATAAGAAAACTTAAAGTCAATATACAACCATCTAGTGTTTGCACTTAGGGAAGGTGTTATGTAGATCATCTGTTTATAATTGAACTATTTCAAGTTATTGATGTTTATATCGGTTGTATCAGCGCCCCTACTCCTGATTTTACAGCCTGTCTTTTATTGTATTTTTCTTCCAAGTTTTATTCTTTGTTTTAATATTTGTTTATTGTTGTATTTTCTATTTTGCTGCAGCTGTTATGCTGTATGTTAAAATGCTCTATAAATAAAATTGACTCGACTTGACTTTGGGTCTTTGTTGTTGAAAAGTGGAATTTTTGTGACTTTTATTTTACGGTGTACCTGTCTGCGTGCAGGTGAGCACAGAACCTGTAACATGCAGCTGCTGAAATGTTGACGTGTTTCTGAAGTGAAGACATTTACCATGTGAATCCAGCCATAAACCAAAATACAGACAAAGAATGAGATGAACAAGAAGCTCCCCACCCCCAAAAAAACCCATAAATATGATAGTTTCCAACCGTGTCTGTTAATATGACGCAGTAAATATGCAAAGTGGATGAATGAATAACAAGCCTTTCTTCGCAAGAGGAAAAACACTCGTGCATTTCCTGCACCTGCTTCATCTTGTTCAGGATTCTGGGTATCAATCTGCTCACAGCTGGACCTGAGGGAGAGGTGGGGTACACCCTGAACAGGTCACAACCACACGCTCACTTCCAGGGTAAAACTGAAATCACCACGTAACCTTATGAGCATCCTTTAGGACTCCAAACAAAAACCTTGTGCACAGCTGAAATTTAACTTTAAGTTTATTTTTCTCTCACACCTCACAACATCCCTCAAAGAAAACATCTGTTATTTTAAACTTGACATGTGACACAGATGTTGACTGAGTTTTTAAAGCTTGAATGATGAAAAGGAGTTAAATAACTACAACAATTAGCAGATGTTTGAATTTATGAATTAGAAACTAAATGATTTAATAACTATAAATAATCTATTTATAACACTTTGGATTTCTGAGTGCAGGTGTTAGGATGTTTATCCAATCACGTTTGAGCTGTAAGACAGTGTTTAATCAGTTTGTGAGTTCTTCTCTTTTGAGTTTTGTGGACAAACTTTCAGTGTTTGAGCTGAAACTGCAACGTGTTTAAAGTGTTAGCGCACGTTTCATGTGCTTTAATCGACAGCTACGAGTTCAGATGTGCGTTGCTTCATGTCTTTCACGTCAAGCAGAGAACTCACCTGTAGGTGTGACACAGAGATTCCTGCCAAGCTGATGAAGCTGAGAATGATGTACCTTCATTCCTGACAACAAACATCGTAATCAAGGCAGAAATTTCACCAGCATTAAAACCCCAACACACAACGCAGGTCTTAAAATAACAATTAGCGTGGAAATGGAGGAGGGGTGATTATAAATTCCATTCAGGAAAAGGTCTTGGCTGTAAGTTGGGAGGTGGTAGGGAGATATCGGGGGAGTCATGCAGTTCTCAGATGGGGGGGGGGCAGCAGTTTTTGCAATCAGCGTTAAATAGAGCCGTTTTGTGCCTGTGTGATTGTCAAGTGGGCCATTACTCGTTGATAAGAGCACTTTTTCCTTATGTCGTCCTGATTGGGCTGAACATGCTGCTCCATCTCTCACGCTGTCCCAGTGCAATCAGGCCCCTCTTTCACTGCACTGCCATTTTCACTGCTGTGATTTCCACCCACCTCCCTCCCCCATCCCCTCCCACCCAACACAACTTCTCCCCCTCATCCAGCATCCCACCTTCCCCTTTAAATTCAATGAGTACCCATTTACAGCAAGGAGAAAAGGTCATGCTAAACTCGTTGTGTCAATTGTAAACCACCTCAAATCAGACTGATTTCAATGAAAGAAATGAGTAGTTGCAGCAAAAGGTCCACGCAGAAGCCGCTGGTTACAGGAGTTTTCTCTCGAGTTTTTTTGACTCGAGGTCAAAGGTTCTTTTTTTTTTTTTTTCAACGCAACATGCCATTTTATGAAAAGTTTGTATTTTTCTTCGAATGAAATAAAAAGTTACATTATGTCCATTGTACAAATGTTCATGTTTAACCTGTTAAAATCAGGTGAATTTAAGTAGTTTAATTTACTTTGGGGATTTTTTATTGTTTTTTTTGGTGTGTGTGTGNNNTCAGATGGGGGGGGGGCAGCAGTTTTTGCAATCAGCGTTAAATAGAGCCGTTTTGTGCCTGTGTGATTGTCAAGTGGGCCATTACTCGTTGATAAGAGCACTTTTTCCTTATGTCGTCCTGATTGGGCTGAACATGCTGCTCCATCTCTCACGCTGTCCCAGTGCAATCAGGCCCCTCTTTCACTGCACTGCCATTTTCACTGCTGTGATTTCCACCCACCTCCCTCCCCCATCCCCTCCCACCCAACACAACTTCTCCCCCTCATCCAGCATCCCACCTTCCCCTTTAAATTCAATGAGTACCCATTTACAGCAAGGAGAAAAGGTCATGCTAAACTCGTTGTGTCAATTGTAAACCACCTCAAATCAGACTGATTTCAATGAAAGAAATGAGTGGTTGCAGCAAAAGGTCCACGCAGAAGCCGCTGGTTACAGGAGTTTTCTCTAAGACTCGAGGTCAAAGGTTCTTTTTTTTTTTTTTTTCAACGCAACATGCCATTTTATGAAAAGTTTGTATTTTTCTTCGAATGAAATAAAAAGTTACATTATGTCCATTGTACAAATGTTCATGTTTAACCTGTTAAAATCAGGTGAATTTAAGTAGTTTAATTTACTTTGGGGATTTTTTATTGTTTTTTTTGGTGTGTGTGTGTGGGGGGGGGGTTATAGAAGCCACAGCAGTGTCTGTGGTGGTATGTGACATGGGAATATGAGTGAAAGGAGACACTTTAAACTATGTAGAAACGATGTTTCAACATTTTATATTGAATTAATACAATCAAATTATACTCAAGTCGTTACACTTTATCATTTCTTGTTCATGTCCAGCATCATTATCCACCTGATCCAGTGCATACAGGTGAAACATGTTTGATCACATCTTATGTATGCATCCCTCTCTTTCAGGTTCCTGTCTGGTGTTGCATCATGGGAGCTAAAGCATCTCCAGACATCATTTTTTTTCCAGATATTTCTTCCAGCTCGACTCTTTGTACCTGCCTCAAGGTCTCCTATTGGGACAAGTACATTTCCCTGACAAGCCAACGAGAACATTATGCACAAACGTCTCATCTGATTACTGCCGAGGAAGTCGGATGTGATTCTTTGAGGGGTGAAACAATGATTCCAGTAGTTTCACCCTCTGCTGTGTGTCTGCTGGAGAGTTTTGCTCAGTGAGGCTGTCAGGACTATGTCATCTGCAAAAGGCAGCAATGCAATTCAAAGCCTCAGAGCTGGAGATCTTTGCTGCTTGGGGAACCTTGACAAGGTCTCAAACCAGATACAAATCTGAATTAATATTTAAAATGCTAATAACATTCCCATTGTGGTTGTTTAGAGAATAAATAACCTTCAGTTGGGGGTTGACACTCCTAACTAACTCCTGCAGGTTAGTACACAGCTGTGTAGCTCCACCAAGTCAAAAATTGGTAAAAGTGCTACTCCAGTCATGTCTGATGTCCTTCTGCTGGTCCTGATAATCATGCTCACACAAAGCGCCTGTCTCCTCTATATAAGCTCTGTCCTGCTTCTTTACCTGCAGGTGCATCAGTCCAGCACCTTGTCCTTGTGTCTGCTTCTGTCATTACCAACATGTTTCTGCCTGAGCTTTGTTTGACTGTCTGATTCTGGATATTTTGGAATACCTTTGACTTGACTTTGCAGTGAGAAGGTCCTGAGCTGGGACTTTTAGCTCGGTCACACGTGCACATCAGTGGTGCTGAATTCCACTTCACACCTCCTTTGGTTTCACAATTCCACTGTCATCAGTGCACGTACTGGACAGCAGCTCCTCAGCATGTGACATGCTGGTCAGATGCAGCTCAGAGATGGACCAGTCTTTATGATCACACTGTAGGACTGTTTTACAAAACATGCTAGAAAAGCTTCACCTGTCTGGTTCTAGAATCAAGCCGGGTTTCCCTCGTCTCCATAGGAGATCACAGTTCATTCTCAAATCAAATGTCCATTATTTATTCTGAATATAAACATAAAATTGCGTACAATTGTTTAGAAAACTTGTTAAAAATGATCTTAACTGTCTCGAACAGATAAAAGTACTGAACAGTAATACTCCTCAGATACAAGCACAGTCGCTTCACACTGTATCCTAAAGCAGTAGAACGAGTCTGTCACTACGCTGACGGATGAGAATTTGTTTTTGTCTGATTCACATCACGCAAAATGTTTAAGAAGTCAGCCGTGCAATGCTTCAAAAATGAAAACACCAAACTGTCAAAGATTGTCATCTTTCCCAACATCCATCTCCATATCAGCTCTTGTGCAGACGGAGCATTAAAGTGAAAACAATTCTCGTGTCAGAGATAATCTGACGCGTGTTTTTCCTTTCAGCGTCTCCTCTGACCTCAGCAGCTGGTCAGATGTTTTCCTGCAGTGGTCAGACTTAGAATCACCTACTCCGAGCAGAGTTTGAGCTGCTATCAGATGAAGAGCATTCATCTCCATCAGGTGGAACAGAACACATTTCAACGGAGGCACGCTAACTCCCTTATCTGTCTGAGATGTTGCGATACGACTCCAAGCTCATGCTGCTGCAGGTCGAACTGTTATCCCGCCACAACAGAACAGTTGAGGACTGAAACAACCTTTTCCTGTGTAATGTGTGATGGTCATGGATGAGGGAAATGTCTGAGATAATGTCTTGAAATATGAATCTGAAAGGGTTGAAAATGATATACTTTGTTTTGAGTTAGAAAAAGGGCTCAAGGAGATACTGTCCTTCTGATTTCTGTGAGTCACCTCTCATATGAAAGCAAGTTTAATCTCTGATCGTGATGTAACCAAAAACTCCAATTATTTTAAATATTCAGTTTTATTTGTTTTCTGGTTTACATGATGTTTTCTGTTCAGATGTATTTTATGTTTGTTTGTATTGATCTGTTGATCTAGTTAGGAACCTTGTCGTGTGAAGTTTGCATCTTTCCATGCATGTGCATGCATGTGTGGCCCTGTGATGGACTGGACCTGTCCAGGATGTGCCCCGCCCTTCATTGACTGGAGCTGGACACTGATCGGACCAAAATCAGGCAGGTTTGGGAACTCAAATGTCAAAAAGAAACAAAATACCCTCAAACGTGAAAATAGTAAGTTGTATTTCAATAAATAAAATAAAAGTTTGACAATAAATACGGATATTTCCCAAAAAGAGATGTATACCAGATATATGTGGACTGACCTGAAGATGCCTTCAGGCCTTAATTTACTGCACAGCTGAATAAAAAAAACGCATCGAACACAGATAAATAAATCAGCTCAATCACAAACCAGATTTTTTTTTTTTTGTCAAGCATAAATCCCTTTTATATTTAAAATAAAATAAAATGTTCAGACACTGGAAACTTTGCAGATGTCACAATATCATTAACATGAAATGCAATCACACTCCTCTAATGTTCCAGTCTGATGCATAATCTTCTTAATGACATGATTCAACATCTGCATGTTTAACAGGCTTCAGAAGCTGGAAATCAGCGACTGAATATGTTCTCAAAACAAAACACTCTTAAAAAGAAGAAAGAAACGTGGCGGGAAACATTTTTAACATGATTGCAAAAAGTCAGGATGCTGTGAAAATAATTATAAGGAGAACTAAAAGCTCTAACAAAATCTCACGAATAAGAACAATAAAGACGCTTCAAGAACGAATTGTTTGGCACATTTTCCATAAAGTTATTGAATATAATTGTTAAATGAGAGCGGATTGATTGGATTTCGGAGAAAGAAACATCAGCATGGGTCTGACTCAGTGAAACCCCATTAGACCCTTTAATGGAACTCCAGGCACGTTAAACGTGAAAAAGAACCATAATTATATCTGTCACGGTGTTTTTACCGCCCCAAAGTTTTAAGAAAAGCCCCCCAGCTTGCTGATGCAGACGGAGGCGCGGCCAGGAGAAAATCTGATCCTCCTTCTGAAGAAGTTCTCGGAGCGGACTGACTGACTGCAACACGCCACAATCCCACGGAGGAAAACACACTGAATTTGGGCCTTTTTTTAAAAACTTTCTAACCAGGACTGTTTTCCGTTCCGGACGCAGACATGCGCTGGAAACGTGAAGTCAAAGCGGAGCGCTGCGTCACAAACGACAGTGAGAGCGGATCTCTGCTGTCCAACGATGAGGAGGTGAGTGAAGGTCCAACTTTCCGCTTCTTCACAGAATAAATATTAGTCCAAATTGCTTTGGTCAATTAAAGCGGAGTGGGCCGCGGTGTGTCATTAAAACCGGCTTTTCCACACGCAGACAGCTTTTGGTATTTTCACAATTTTGACGAAATGTCAAAGAAAATTACCCCTCCCTGAATTCTGCAATTAAAACTCAAGTAGTTAATGAGACCTCTTCACCTTTTGGTCGCCCCGGCTAGACGTTTGAGGCGAACTTAACCCCCCTTTATTTATTTTAATTGCTGTTATTAAATAAATCAATCCTCCTTTTCCTCGAGACCTCGCGCTGGTTTCTTGATTGACGCCTGAAATTGGTGTGTTGGTTGGTTAAACCACAGCACGCGCGCTCGCGGCGAATCACTAATAACTCCCTTAGCTCGAGAGCGAAAAAAAAATGCACGCGCGTGTCGAGTGTAGGGTTCGAGTGTTGTCTGTTTTTGTAAGTAATGGCTACCTTTCTCTTCTAAATGTCATTGTGGTTTAATCGCCGGCGTTGTCATGGTGAAAAGTGAAAGGCATGGATATTTGTGGGAAGGTGCGGGGGGCTTTTAAAGGCAGCTGCCGCCGGCTGACGAACCGGCATCCGCACGCGCCGTTCAGCTTGTCGTCATGTGTGAGGACTGCAAAGGAGACGGAGAGCTGCTAGGGAAGTGTTCCGAGGACAGGAGGGACATCATGGTAGGCTGAAAGATTTGACCCCCTCAAAAAAACTTTCAGATTAAACCGAGCAGTTTAGAATATAGCTATTTATTTTATTTTGGGACTAACTGGAGAGAAAAGAGTCTCGAGCTTGTATTATCTGGAAATGATTAAATGTTCATTAACACTTTTCAGCTAAACTTTATATTTATATTTACAAGAAAAAATAGAAAGGCAACAACTTTCCAGTCAGACTTGTGAACCGGGTGTAAACGCATCACCTGCCCGGGCTGCGCGCGCTCTGGTTCTTGTGCGCTCCTGTGCGTAAATCCCCCCCACTCCCGATGATCTCTTCCACAGGGCGCACCGGTGGAAGTTTTGGATGAAGACACTTCGTCTCCGCAGGCGATGTCATCTGCGCCTCTGCTGGGCAGGAGCGTGTGCGCCAACTGTAACGAGGAAATAGTGGATAAATATTTATTAAAGGTAAATCACTCTTGTTTCTTTACTAATTTGAAGAGGACATTTTTGTTCTCGTTTTTCCCTCTGGCGTTTGCTGTTGGATTACAGCGGGATTGTGGTATTTGTACATCTTCTCCTTCTCTCAGACTTTGCGCTGACTACGCGTGTGTTTGCTGTAGGTGAACGACTTGTGCTGGCATGTGCGCTGTCTCTCCTGCAGCGTGTGCCAGACTTCACTTGGCAGCCATGCGAGCTGCTACATCAAAGAGAAGGAGGTTTTCTGCAAACTGGATTATTTTCGGTATGTTTTTTTATCACCACCGATCAAACCAAATTAAAAATTAAGGGTTTAAATTTATTTAAAAAAAAAAAAAAAACGAAAACATGTCGTAATGAACAACTTTTTCAAGTTATTTTTGTAAACGTTTCAAATTGAAGGGGGGACCTTTCTACCAGTTAAAAGCCACCCCCACACCCATGATTGAATTATTAATAAAAATGATGGTTCTGGAATAAAATAAAAATCGATTCAACAACTGATTGAGGGAATAGTTAATTTTCAAATGACTGAATTTAGGTGAACAAGTTAAAGTTTGGTTTTAGCTCTTTAACTCAAGGCCTCCTGTGAGAAAATAGGCAGCAGCATTAAATTCTTCTACATTTTCTGCCAAAATACAAGGGAAAATAAATTGTCCCGAGATTGATTTATATTAAGAGACAATCAAATAAAATCATTATGTTATGCAACTTGGCTTTTGTCGTGATGTCCTTCTACCGTGCAGGAGATACGGCACCTGGTGCGCGTGCTGCGGCAGGAACATCCACTCTACAGACTGGGTCCGCCGGGCGAAGGGCAACGTCTATCACCTGGCGTGCTTCGCCTGCTTCTCCTGCAAGAGGCAACTTTCCACCGGGGAGGAGTTCGCGCTGGTGGAGGGGAAGGTGCTCTGCAGGGTTCATTATGACTGCATGCTGGATAACCTGAAGCGCGCCGTGGAGAAAGGTGCGCGAGCTACAAAACAATTTCTCCCAAATGCAACTGATATTAAAGAAGCTGTTTAATTGTTTCTTGTAGGAATGTGTTTTAAATAATGTGATGTGTTACTGCAGGAAGCAGCGTGAACATGGAGGGCGCTTTGCCCACTGAACAGGAAATTAATCAGCCAAAACCTTCTAAAAGAGCTCGGACCAGCTTCACCGCCGACCAGCTGCAGGTTCGTGAAAATAAAACCACCAATCTCACACGATTTTATACATAATCCACATCAGAAACGGAAAAAAATACTTACAAATTGGGTGAAATTCTTTGACATTCGCAGAATAAAAACAGTTCAGTTTGACTAAATCAAAAACCTGCATGGAAAACATGAACTTGATTAAAAAAAAAAAAAAATCTGTTTAACGATCTCATTCGGGCCTGCATCAAAAACAAACGTCCACTAAGTGTGGATGATATCAAAATGACATTTTAACAAATAACAGAAGTTAGTAAAACAAAAACAAATATTTTTACAAAGAGAGGTAAATAACAACATGCAATATTCCACCCTCTGACGTTCGGAATACATGAAGTTCAGCAGCATTATTTTTAGTTTAAAAGATTTTCCATCACATGAAGCAAAGAGCCCGTGCAGGACCACACAGAGTCCCTCACCTGGCTCCCCTCTGTGTTTCCATGCAGGTGATGCAGGCTCAGTTCGCTCAGGACAACAACCCTGATGCTCAGACGCTGCAGAAGTTGGCGGAGCAGACCGGTCTCAGTCGAAGAGTCATACAGGTCAGTGAGAGTTCAATCAGTGCACGAAAACAGAACACATGATGGAGCAGAAGGATGCAGAAGCATGTGTTGTGAAGAGATGATGATGTGCTGAGCTATGAGGCAACGTGAGCTTTTATCAGGGCGGGTAGTTGTTTTAAACTCAGATGTTTTAGTAAGAGGTGTTCTGTCCCGATAATAACGCAGGTCTGGTTCCAGAACTGTCGAGCCCGCCACAAAAAGCACGTGAGCCCCAACCACACATCCAGCACCCCCATGACCACCCTGCAGCCAAGCCGCCTGTCCCAGCCCACCCCGTCCCCTGAAGAGCTGCAGTACACGGCCTACGGAGGCCCGGAGGGGTCAATGCTCTCTGCGCTCCACTCCTTCATAGACAGTGAGCATATGGATTTTTCAGAAATAAACAAAATGACTGTGTTTCGGCATTTTCTGTGACAGTTTGTGGTTAATAACTCCAAAAATAAACAAACAAACAAAAAAAGAGAAAACAAAGAATTATTTTAAACAGTAACATTTTAACAGAATTGTCATTATCATAAATAAAAATGTTATACATTTTCTGTATTAAAAACTGAAAACACTCTCAACAATCACGTGAGTTTAAATATGATTTAGCTAATACAAATGTGTTGATTCAAATCTGATGTTTTATTTCGGCTACAGCAGCTGAACATCTGGATGAACACATTTTAACGAGATGTAAGAGAGGAAACATACAAAGTTAGTCCTAATTTGTCGTGAGGATGTAGCCTAGATATAAAGTTAGAATGTGCAGACATAAAAAACTCCAACTGATCAATGTTTTATAAACAAATAAATCAGTTTCATATAGTTCATGACTGTAATTCTTGGTTGTTTACTTAAGCTACAGATGTTTAGATGAAGGAAAAACCCTTTCGGCATGTTAAACACTCTAACACTGTTTTCTCTCTCACTCTCTCTCTCTCTGTGTGTGTGTGTGCGTGCATGTGTGTGTACAGTACACTCTCCTCCGTCCATGTTTCAGCCGCTGCTTCCAGCCCATGCCATGACCTCCCTGCCTGTGTCTCACGCCTGAGCTGCTGCCTCTTACACACACACACACACACCCACAAGTGTGTTTTGTTATCCTTATGGGGACCGTCCATTGACTTCCATTGATTTTAGTAACTAGATTTATACCTAACCCAAACCCTTTTACTAACCTTAACCATCACCGATCTATAACTAACCCTAAGACTAACTAAAACTCTATTCACACCATACCTATAAACCTAACCCCTAACCCTAAAAAGGGGATTCCCCCCCATGGGGACCAGGCTTCGGTCCCCACAAGAACCCTCGGACCCCAGAAAGATAGTAAAAGTCAGGAAACGGGTCCCCAGGAGGTCAGAAATACAAACCCACACACACACACACACACACACACACACACACACACACACACACACACACACACACACACACACACACACACACACACACACACACACACACACACACACACCCACAAGTGTGTTTTGTTATCCTTATGGGGACCGTCCATTGACTTCCATTGATTTTAGTAACTAGATTTATACCTAACCCAAACCCTTTTACTAACCTTAACCATCACCGATCTATAACTAACCCTAAGACTAACTAAAACTCTATTCACACCATACCTATAAACCTAACCCCTAACCCTAAAAAGGGGATTCCCCCCCATGGGGACCAGGCTTCGGTCCCCACAAGAACCCTCGGACCCCAGAAAGATAGTAAAAGTCAGGAAACGGGTCCCCAGGAGGTCAGAAATACAAACCCACACACACACACACACACACACACACACACACACCAGTCCCAGCCTCTCCGCAGCGCGTCCTTCATCTGCAGCTCCAGCATTCTGAACTTTACAGTAAATATAATTTCATTTTCCGCGACTCTAAACGTCATATTGTTTCTTAAATGTCTGCTTCAGGCTCATCTTCTGGAGGAACCCTGATTTACAGCCCTGCATGACGTGTCAAAGTCTGTCACACATTATATTTGTTTGTGTATTTTGTGACAATGTTTGATTGTGCTTCTCTTAAGTGACCCCCCCCCCCCATGAAAAATACATATGAAGGCAAATTTGTTTGTATAAATAGTGCAATTTAATTTATTGTATGTGAAGTCGAATAAAGATCTAATTTCACACACCTTGGAAGTGGATAATACATAAATGAAAACTATTGACATTTTATAAAGTGTGTGTTACCCGAACCGATCAGAACTCTGCAGTTCGATTTCATGAACATATTTTCTTCCTTTAATAAGAACAACTATGGAGTTTAACTTGTGTCTACATGCTGATTGTGGTTGACCAAAAGAATCTTATTTCCAGACTTGGGAGGGAGCCGAGGGCATATAAAAACAAAGTTTTACCAGACTTATCAGATTGAAGGTATTCAGCCCGGTGGAATGAAACACGCGCGCGCAAGAAACACGCACCAATTGGAGGTGTTAAAAACTTGTTCAATGTGACAACATGAAACATATGCGTTACATGCTGAACGCTACATGCATCGTTTGTCCTCTTTCGCAGAGTTGTTTGGCTTTTTACTGAATGGCTGCGTGTCCCAGCGTGTTCAGCACGAACAGGAGCAGAGTGTGTGTGTGTAGCAGTTTCTCAGGATCGTCAAACGTGCTGCAGAAATGTGAGACAGATTTTGCAGATCCATGGAGGATCATGGTAACTGATGCATGAGGCCACGCTTGATTAAAAACACAATCTCAAAAAGTATCAATGACAGTAAAAATACAAGGAGATACTGTATCTGTCGACGGCTGAGGAGCTCATTTATTTCATCAGTCCTTCAAATCTCCAAGACAGTCTGGCTGCAGACCTCCACTGTCAGGAGGACCCCTCTCCAAAACTCACTGACGTCATTCTTCACATCTCTTTGTGTTTGTTCAATTAGACTCATCTGAGGGTTAGAAGGGTTCAGGTTTCTGCAGGACCCTTCAATCAACTGCAAACGTGAGGACATTCAGGTAACGGTCACGTGAGCAGGACAGTGACGTCACAGATCAGACTGACTACATCCACGCTGCACCTGAGCAGACGTTTAAACAGCAGCAGCAAAATAACATATTCAACAATACAAGTTTTTGACAAAAAAATACATAAATAAAAGATAATTTTTGATTAAAAACAATTAATTGCAGCAGCTTTCAGTGTAAACTGAGAAACTCCACGTGTCATTTCTTTTACAAAATGAAACTTTACAGCTTAAGTGTTGAATCTGTTTGTCACAGTGACACTCTGAGGTAACACAAAAAGCCTTGACATCGTACAGGCAACAAGTGGCTCCATCTCCTGGTGAAACCGGTAACTACAAGAGTTTAAAACAGGAACACAGTTTATCACAGTCTCAGTAAAGAAATAAAATCTGTTGCTCCGGTAGGAACTCTGATTAAAATGACCGTGAAACACTATTTTAAATATTTACAATCACAGATTATTCAAAATACGACTTATTCACAGTTTGTCCATTATGCAGCTGCAGCTGACATCTGGCGTATCTCGCTTTGGTAACAACACGGTCTGCCATCATGTCGTCTCTTTCCTCTCAGCTTTTCATCGTCTTAACCGTCTTCAACCTTCCTGAGGATTCTCATCAAGTTTCTGCTCATGTAGTACGGCCGACTCGATGCCCCATCGTTCACCTCCAGATCCCTCACTATTAAAGAAATAAAACATTTTAAAAATCCACATTATACAGTACACGCATCAAGATAGAGATTATCATTAAATATCTTAAAATTTCAAATGCAAAGCTTTGACAAAACACTGGACTCGAACCGTTTATGTTTATTCAAAAAACAAACATTCACATAGCTTTTTTTTAATTATTATTGGGTTGACAGATAAAAAAAACTCCCTGTACAAAAAGAACACCAAATAACCTCCAGAAAGACGCGTGTCATACCAAGTATTAAAACAGCACAACATCTGAAGCATCCAATTAAAAAAAAAAAAATTACCAAAAATGGCTTTGAAATCCTTTTTATAAACTTTACCACAAAGGTTCTTGGTGTTAGGTCTAAAATCACACAGAAGAAGAAACATTGTTCAAACTTATCTTGTTTTTTTTTTCTCCCACAACTAGGCACATTAACTAGTGGCTGCATTCAGGTTTCCTGGAAACACTCAAGTTGTGTTCAGTTTAAGTAAATGTAAATGTAGATATTGTAGTCTCGTCCTCCCGTAAAGTCTCTGGGTTACAGTACATCTGAGAGCAGAAAATAAAACCCCTCGGAAATGATTGTGTAGCAGAAACCTGTGCAACTAATCACAGAATTCAGACAGTCTATGTTGTCTGGATCTATGTTTGTGTGGATTGAAGTTACCTTTATAAATGAATGGCAAACATCAACAGCCAGTAAAATAATCATGCTACACAGAAGAAAACAATCACATGGTTCATCTCCTGGATGTGAAAGTGAAAACAGACTCTTTTTTTCACACTAGAAGACCAAAGTGCAACAAGAAAAGTGCCCCAGAGGTTCACCATCTTCTCTGGTGAGACCTTCAGCCTCAGTCCATCACTGGCATCTGTACAATTTAAGGTCCTCAAAGTCTGTTTGGGTAAAACCCTTTTTATTTTCTCAGCTTGTGCATCTATTTAGTGTATTGATGTGAACCCTCTCAGTAAGGCAGAGGTCAGCAGAGTATACAAAGAAGAAAAAAAGAAGAAAAGCATAGCAGATAAAAAGGCAAGTGTCTGTTGGCTCATGAGAGGAAGTAAAGTTGGATTTTTTTTTATCCCAGTTCCCTTGAGCCTGGAACTGCAGGTAACATCATGTCCTTTCATGTTCAGGTCATCCCTGACCAGGCTGGGTTGCATCCAGTTTAGATGTTTAGCCCTAGATACTTGCTCTCCAACACACATAACACAGATATGAAGAAGTGAGTCAGAATTTAAAGTTCAGGAAAACAGCTGCGTCACTCAGGAGGAAGCACATGATTTGGCACGCTCGTCTCCTTTGCGGAGGATCTTGTGCAGGCCTGGAGATATGTAGTAGGGTCTGGAGGAAGAACCATCATTCCTCTCCAGGTCTTCACCTGAGACCACATTCCAGCAGAGGAGAAGAAGGGAGCAGGGATAGACGAGCAGCGGATAAAGCAGCAGCCAGAAGGAGACAGAGAAGCAAAAAGCTTAGCAGAGATAAATAAGCCACGAGGAACAGGAGAATAAAAAAAGCTGAAACAGGTTTGCTATCATAGTAAGGCCAGATTTATAGTGAGAAAGCGTGATTTACAGCGTGATATTCAGCTGCTGACAGGTTGAGTTGTGTTGGAAGTTTCAACATGTGAAGAACAGAAACAAGTTATTCTTACAAAAGCACAGGAACAGTGTGTCCACACACGTGCCGAAGACATTAAAGAAGCCATTTGCAATCATGTAGGATCCAACTGTCACCGTCTGGGAAACAAAAAACAGTTTGAGTTTAGTATAAAATCTATAGTTCAATCATAGTCTTGAAGAGAGCAAAGCAGCGCAAAGTCACGACCGGAAAAATCTGTTGGTATGAGTCGAAGCTACAATCCAAACAAACCAGAGCTACTGTCATTTCATTCAAACAGAGCCGGTTACAATTACATGTTAATATATATCAGGCTCATGTCTGAACTCCTTACCACAAGGGGGACCCAGATGTAGTTTAGTGTTGGAACCTCTTCTTTAAAAATGGGTAGTCTTTGTGAGAAGAAGTAAAATGCAAGAATACCTGAAATAAATACATAAATAAATAAATACAAGGGTTTCTTCATTTGAAATGTGATCCTGGAGATAATTTATAAACATGATGACATTAGAGACCGTCATTATTTGTTACATTTAAATGATCCACTGTTGGTTTATTTTACTCGTGCCTGTCAGATTTACAGCATGAATAAAACACATGAACATGATTATGCAGCAGTACAGAATGTATTTTTCTCATGAGAAGCAGATAATGACACGTCACCTGTTTACAGACCAGAGGGAACGTGACACTCACCAACAGCTCCTGCAATGAGCAGCTTTCCCATTACCAGCAGAAACCATGTGACAGAGTCCAGGACGGCCACCCTGAGGAGGAGAACCACAGAGCGTGAACAGAACGGGCCTCGAATATCTTTATTACTGAAAGTATCGGTTTTTACTGTTTCAAGTGAAAGACTGTGAAGAAGTGTCAGACAGTTGGTAAAAGGTCGTACCGCACAATGTTCCTCATCAAGAGAGAAAACGCATCCTTAGAAGATTTACAGAAGTTCTTTCCATATATTGCTATCTGTTAATAAGGAGAAGGTTTAGTTTGGTATTGATGTCCAGCTACAGACCTCGAACCTCCACCAGATCCTGGACTCACCATGATGTACGCATTTTTGTTGAGAAACTTGACGAAACGTTCCAGGCACCAGAAGCAGCCGTTCAGGCAACAAAGAACGAATCGTGCTCCAGCGTTTTGAGAACCTTTAAAAAAAAAAAAAAAAGGTTAAAAATATTAACATTTGATAGAAAATAATCCTTAATATTTAGGATAAAGGAAGAACATCAGTGTCTTAGAGTTACGTCTAACCTTTCAGTTTGTGATCTAGGTACATCAGAACAGCTCGGACCATCTGCACCCAAGCGAGGATCAGAGAACCAAACGCCAGAGAACCAGTGTGATAACTGACATGGAAGATAAAGGGGAATATTACATGTGATCTTCTAAATTTTGCAGTTGCGTTCGTTCAAATAATAAAATCACAGATAAAACCACACTGGTGAAACTCACCAAACGGCTCTGCTGAATGAAGAGTACAGCGGGCAGGGCGGGATATCTTTTGGCTTTTTCAGGGCCCAGTAGTAGGAGGCGAAGGCCCCTGCCAGGGTGCACTGACCCAAAGCGAAGATGAAGTTGATGAGCCACAGGACCACAAACAGGTTACACAGATGGAGGACTAAGATGTAGTGGTGGTACACGCTCTCCCCACCGTAGAAAGCAAACATGCACTGTGCTCCGGGGCAAGCTTTGGTAATATTGGTCTGACTGAAGGTCTGAAACAAAACAACAAATCTACTGTGACTGAGTTGTTTCATCCAAAGAGAAAAATAAGATAAATTACATGTAACTAAACTTTAAAGATTTAGATTTTTTAATGAAAACAAAAAAGTGACAGTGTGGGGCAAACCTTTGGACTGCACGTGAGGTTTGCATACGCGCACTGATCGTCAACAGGCGCCACCTTGTAGACCGCCTTACCTGAAGATGCCAAGAAGCTGAGGGAGAACACTAGTTAAGGAAAAAAATGCAAAGATCTGATCTGATAATCCTAAAACCACCACAAGGCAAAAAGTAGCAGAACTCCTCCACATCAGCACCTCAGCAGTTAGAAGGATACACCGCGGTGACAGCAGAGTACGACACGCAGATGGCCAGAAGTAAAAATGTGATGAGAGGGTAGAAGAGAGTGGACACGATGTAACTGATGGCCCTAAACACAAGATCAAACACATTACATGAATGACAAAAAGGGACAAATGTGATTTCATGAGCAGAAATGTTAAAAACACTTACCTGCTTCCCTCCTTTAAAAGGGCAACAGCGACACTTAACCTTGTTCCAAGAAACAACATCAGAATCAAGATGATAGCTTCAATCACACAGAGCGAGATCACTAAAACACAAGTGGAAAAATGTTTTATCACAAATGTTCTGTGGTTCTTCTGAGATCAGCGATGTAAAAGGTAAAACACAGGTACAATAAGAGGAAGTGTTCACGGGAAGACGTACTGAAGATAAGCCACGTCTGGCTGTTCTCAAGGTAAAGGCTGAGATCTGTTTGGAAGCCAATGTCAGAGATGGTGACATTAGCATCTGGCTTCGTGCACAGACTACTGTACTCCACGTAACAGTGCCAGATACCTGAGAGAAAGGCAGAGAAGGACAGAGGCATGGGAGATTAGTTTATCATCATTCTAAGCACAATTATGGCCAAGTCCAGCGTGTGCACTTTCATAGCCACGGGCAAGGTGAGTCGGTGTATTATGCACGCTCACCGTATCCGACAGCAGAGATGACTCCACAAATAATGAGCCACACGATCACACCTGCGATGTAACGCAGCAAGAGGATGAAGATCAGACTGACCAACATGGTTACTGCTAGGCCTCTGCAAAATCATGGACACACACACAAGTGGGTCAACTGTAAACCTTTACTGTTTACCGTGCTGGTCAAATCAATCCACTTAATCTGTAGGTGTGTTTAAGTTATATGTTTACTTTGCATTATTTAGATTGGGGAATAATCATTTATAATTTCCAGCTTTCTAAAAAAAAATAACATACATAAAATAAAACAAACATACTTCTGGATCACTTGCATTAAAACATAATTTTCAATGTCAATGTTGTTTGATTTGATGGATAAGATAATGTTCTCCTTACATAGATCACAGATTTTATTGTGAAATTGTCTGTGATCGGCAGCTACACTTACACAAGGATCCACATCCAGGAATTTGCAAAATCCTCCAAGATCTTCATGCCGACCTCTCTGGCATTCAACAGACTGCCGATACTTCTGTGATGGAGTAACAAGGCAAGGCGGGACAAGTGGGAGGAAGAACATGGGATTACCAAAAAATCATTGCAGTTTATTAAGATTTCTGCAAAACAATTTAACAGTTGATACATTTTTGGGATTATCATTGTGAAACATGGACATTATCAGAGCAGCTTGTAATCATGGTATGCACTGGAAAATACATATAAAAAGCTACACAACATATGATGGAAGTGTAGTAAACAGT
Source organism: Pachypanchax playfairii (assembly GCA_006937955.1). Lineage (NCBI taxonomy): Eukaryota > Metazoa > Chordata > Actinopteri > Cyprinodontiformes > Aplocheilidae > Pachypanchax > Pachypanchax playfairii. Next base: position 5,900,328 of record SSNP01000004.1, on the reverse strand, counting down.
ATAGTTAAACTGTTCAGAGGCCTTGTTGTTTGTCAACAGGCAAAGCAGGCAGCTGCTTGGGTCCCCAAATCACCATATGTCATACAGGAACTTTGATTTGATAAACTATAATTTATCTGTTTTCAAAACAAATGACAACAAGGGAAACACTGACTGAAAATCCAACCATCCAGTATTTATTAAAACCATGGGGAAACACTGGTTAAAGGGGAGCCCAGAAAATTATTGCTCTAGACCCCAAAAGAGCCTAGAATCACCTCTGCCGACAGTCCAGCTACAAGACAGCCGTTGCAGTACACTTGATGACCACGAGAGGGCGCCACATTACTCTTCATTTTTATGAGACTTGGATAGAATCAGTACTAACAGCAGACAACTAGCCACAAACAATGACACTGCTGCATGTGATGAAATGGATTTCTGTAACTTTTTTTAGGTAGTATGGAAGCAGGTCTTACTTGGCAGCATCTCTGAGGTCGCTGACGCTTCGTTTGTTATTCGCACCATCTTTAAAGGTGGTCTGATTAGCTACCCTTAAAATTCCATTCCTTGTGTTGAAGTCAGGGAAGCACCGCTGAAGGACTGAAACACATCCATAAACATATTTAATACTTGTATTTAAACAAAAACTTATTTTAGAACTGATATGGTAAAAGGAACACCGGTTCACTTACATGGTTTGCTTGGCACAATCATAGAGGGGCAGTCTTCATCACGTATGACATCTGCCACTGACTGAAGGAGAACCAGAGGAGGAAATAACATCTCAAAACATATGACAATTTTCTTATTAAATATGGTTTTAAGGAATGTGTTTTCCCTCCTAAAGTCAATCTTACTCCGTAACAGAAGCTGAAGGTCAGATTTGAGGGAATCGAGTTGAATTCAGTTTGATACTTGAGAGGATTTGGGAAGGAAGAACTATGATTCAGTTCAAACAGTATGACTGAGCTGTATCTTGCTCCCACACAAAACCTCGCTCTGAATCTTCCACAGCATCATGCTAACGTCATTAGCACCAAGCTGCTGCCAGTCAACAGAACACAGCTGAGGTGTTCGTGCGTGGATGCTAACTCATTTCTACATATCTCTCGGAACACGTGTAAATCAGCTCTTCGTTACGCTGCCTGAAGAAGTGTGCCTATCAAGGCACAAAACATATCTAGAAAATTCTATATATTTCAAAGTGGTTGGAGAATAAACAAAGGTGACAATCAACCTGACTCTTACCTTACTGCCAGTCTTAAAGCCAGGCTTGCAGAATTGCTTGTAATAGTCCCAGTTGTTGGTACTTGTAACATCCAGGAGAGTGGCAAATCTGTCAGGGCACTTGGAGACACAGAGCTGAAGGAGACAACACATTTTCTCAATGAGAATCAAATCTTACATGATCAAGACTGATGGTAAAAACTGGAGTGTAAAACATTGTGCATTGAGGACTTCATCCGGACTCTTACCTGAGTTGTAGGGCACTGCAGGTTAATTAAAACCGCGGGATTGGCACATTTCAGCATGTTGAAGTAGAATAATATGGCTTTGTTTCTGAAAACAAAGGAGGGGATGTAGATTAGACAGATCTAAGACTTGATTTTAAACACACATAAATCATTTGTGTGAGTCGTGCTGTAGTGAAAGAATCTTTAGAGTGTAAAGATAAAGAAGCTGACAGATTATACAGATGACATAATCATTCACTGTCCTGTCATGTAAAAGCCAGGGGGTGTGTCCACTCACGCATTAGAGGTGTTCTGCTGGCCGCAAAACTGACCCTGGCTGTCGGTTGGATACACGATCTTTCGGGGGTCGCCGTGGATCCAGGCTACAAACAAACAACTTTCATTTGGACATTTGGAGTCTTTGCGTGTGTGAGAGTGGATTTCAAAGCAACATTGCTAACCAGCCATGAAGCTCTTCTTTCCTTTCATATATTTGCTAAATCTACATACTAGAACACGAGACAACATATAAATATAATCCAGAAGCCACAATGACGAGGATTCCAGAGAAAAATGATGGAAGAGACCAGACTCTTTTCAACTCACTGTTGATTTGTCAGGTTCTATTTGAAGGCTGGTTCATCGTTAAACAAATGAAGACGTGACTCAGCTGACGGCAGACAGACAGTACTTAGATCACAGCACTGAGATGTAATTTGCACGTACAGAACTTCATGATTCACAATTTCACTTGTGCGAGTGAAACAGTTGTTGCCATGGGAATAAATATGTATGTTTATATAGAAATTAAAAGAAGACTAATTGAAATGGATGCATCAATCCCAATTATGTAAACTAAGAAGCAAGTTGACTATCTAAATGACATATTATTCAGAAGGAATCATTAGCGACTTAGTCAAAAACCTGATTGGGACCAAACATGTTTACTCATCTAACCAAAAGTATAACACATTTTTTGGTTAGAGCTGCCATCTCAACTCTCCCACGCTTTTAATAATCAGCCTTTTTGTTCAAAACTACATTTATCATCACAAAACTTCCTGTGATGCAATCAGCAGCAGTGTGGTTAACTCACCCACGGTACCCAGAGCGATGTAGCCCAGGATCACAGTCACAAAGATAAGACAGCATGCAACATCAGTGCATTTCCTGTAAATTAAAGAATAAAGCCAGAATAAATAATTCTGAGTGACATGAAAATCCAAGACAGTGAGATAATTCAACCCCCCCCAGGGAGGGGTAGCTGGTAATTATAGCTGCTATATAATAGTAACAGCTCTACAGTATATCTAGATGCTGTACTCACTTTCAGGCATGACAAAGAATAATCTGTATACTGTGTTTTCACAAAAAAGTTCTACAGAGTTCTTGATGAGACACTGAATTGCTCTCCCCCCCTCCCCCAAGGGTTAAACGTCCCACAGGCACAGAGATAGCTATTTGAAGATTTTTCATTCTCTACACAGCGGTCTGCCAGGGAAAAAAAAAACAAAACAGAATCTGTGAGTACGTCTCTGTCAAAGTCTCTATTCACTGTTTCAGGGTTTCCTGCATAACAAGCTGTCTTCCCTCCTGCCTGCAAATTATTAAAGCTGTCCGTCCAACACTTTTTCAAAACCATTTAGACTTGAAGATCTCTGCCTCATCCACAAATGAAGGGAAAGTTCTGCCCACTGAGTTGAGTTGCACTCTTCGAGGGACAGACCAATTCTAATCTTCCCATGGTGCCATACGCTTGAGAAACTGACATAAGACTCTCATCTCCTCCAGCTTTCAAAGCCAAGGTCACAATGGGAGGCCTGAGCTCAGAAAGGAACAGAGTTTTCTCTGTGTGGCTCTTTGAACAGTGAATTGTTTTATATGCAGCATGGTTATGTGATTTATTTACACTCGGGCTTCTTTTCACTTTCCAAATACCGTTTCACAACAAACTAGATGAGAGCTGAGATAAGAGTAGCTACGCAGGCAGTTAACCAGCTGTAGAGGAACCCACCCAAAATGGACTACAGTAACAGCTGAACGAGACACAAAGGTGTTGAAATGTAAACAAATGGATTGAGTGCATTTTCTGAGAAAAGAAAATGTCAATAGCATGTTCAGTTTAGCATTTTAGATTAAGTCCTGAGCTGTTCGCAGGAGCAGCTGCAGTAAACAGATAATCTTTCAGACCTTTGCGTTAATCACTGCAGTAAAGCTTGAAATCGATACTAACGAGGCGCTCTGGTGTTTTGATTTGCTAAATGTGTCAATACTGAGAATCCGAAATCGTCTCTGTTTATGGAGTGTTGATAATTCTTCCCATTTACAGATACAAATCCCTCCAGTATCTGGATTATCTGAATTTAACAGATAGTCCAAAATTTAAAATTGACATTTGTTTTTGTGGCAGTTCATTTGTAGTAAACAATAACTGGCCGTGAGCCATCTGTATTTTCGGGCAAATGTCTAAACACCAGACACAAGATGCAGATAACAGATTAACAGTATGTACTAATTAGACAACTAATGATTCATCAAACAAGAGGAAAAACAATATTTCAATATTCTTCTCTCCCCTTGTACAATCAAAAGAATCATGTTTGTTATGCTTATTTATACATTTAAAACTCTACACCTTCAGTAGGATTAGTATTTTCCTCCAAAACTTGCTGTTCAGTTTTATATTTCTACTGTCATCTGGTGGAAGACCAAAGTAGTACAAGAAGCAAGTGTCCTATTATTTTTGTTAATAAATAAATAAGATAATTGATTCATATCAGAGTTTAAAAGATTAATGCAAAAATAGGAAAAAAAAAGTCATGATTAACTGATAGTTGGACTCATTTCCTGGTTAACTTAGATTTGTAAATTATATAAAGATGTTGTTGTGAATTGTTCTCAAATAACAGAAACTATGTTGGGGAGAGAAAAAGAGGGAAAAAAGGCAACTCACTTTTACACTGAGCTTTTTTTCTGGAGTATAAAAACAAATAGTTTCAGTTTCAGGAAAGTTAGGTTGCCATGGTGAATGGAGGTTTTCTCATCTGAGAATCCCTCATCGTTCTTCCAGTGGTAAATAAATGAGCTATCACTCAACCACCAGGGTAATTACAAGAAAAAGATACAAGAGATGGGCATCTCAAGCTGAAACTGCATCTCCTCCACTTTATTCTGTCTGTTACTGGAGATCTCATGCACTTTCCATCTCTACATTTAGACACTACTGCATTATTTTGAAGTGCAAGCTCAGCACCAGCCCGTTAAAACAAAGTTACCTTTAAAGCAGCTAAAGGTCAGTGCTGAGGGGAAGCTGACAAAGAGGAGAAAAGAACAGCTCTGCTTCGCTTTCTCATTTTAGAAAAAAAGTGACAGCTCCAACCTGGGCTCAGTCCAAAACTTCCGATCTCCTCAGATGTCACTTAACCCAAAGACAAGACACTAACAAAAGCTTTGTCCTGACAGAGTTCTGTACTAGCAGCGCATCCTAATTTGAAAAAAAAAAAAAAAAATCAGCATGGGAAGCTTTGTCATTTCAATAGGAAATGTTGGTGTTGTTATTTTTGCAGGCCTGATATTCTACAGGAGCCAAAGCGACACAGATGGCTGAATCACCACAGAATAGTGAGAGTGCCATTGTGGCGGGAATCTGCCAGACTGTCCCTGCTCTGTAATGAACATTTGTAAGGAAAAAAAGGGCCAGATTCACAGAAATAACGGATATTGCACATGCTTGCAAAAACCACAAGGGACAGCTGTTTGAGTGAGTGGAAGTCACTGAAGGGATGAAAGAAAGAACTGGATGTATGGTTTAAGAGTCTGTTTACAACTACAGATAAGCAGGTACAAACACTGAGTCTCTGTCTGTCCATCTGGGCAGAGGATGACTGCTCAATAACTGCATCTGCAACCTTATTTAGGTTTCAAGTATGTGTGAAACAAGAGAACCACAGAGTAGGTTCTCTCCTAGTTCTCATTAAGAAGAGCCCGTGGGCCAGAAAAACATCAAAGTATCCCTGGTGCCTTCACTCTGCTGGAGCAACAAAATGGGCTGCAGAGGGTGGGATTCAGAGACAGAGGAGGACTGTAAAATGCCTTCACAGCAGCCTACCAAACTGATGTTGAACATAACAGAGATAAAAGGATATATTACCTCAGAAAATAACTAGAACATAAAGAAAAGCTTATGGTGAAACCTTGAGGTTTATTGCATAATATGCAGTTGAAATCAATGTGAATCTATTGTTAAAGATAGTTTCAAAGAGAAGAGTTTTTTTTTTTATATCGGAGATCAACAAAAAATGTACCGGTAGATTTATATTTCTCTGATCTTCTGCATGGAGGATCCCATCTTCTGCCTGATTTTAAGTATATTTTGTTCCCAGTGAGGGTTTGCAGTCTTTGTTCAACTTATTTTTTCTTATTTTCCATATTTTTATGTTTATATAGAGTGCTTTTGGATTTTGTTTTTAATTTAAATCAAATTAAAGAACAAAAACTTTTTTTTTTATTTCCCACAAAGATCCATCAATAATGTCATGTATAGGGAACATCTCACATGCAGTAACACAACCATACACACACAATGAAGATGAATAAAATGTAAACCTAAGAGTGGCAGAGGGATGTTGAGGTCCCTATTATTATTCCATGGTCCCCCAACAACTGACTCCACTGAGAGTCTTAAGGCTTTACTCCATGTAAATAAATTCTAACTTAAAAAATAAAAATACAACCCTTGAGCTGCTGCATGTTCAAATTTTCTTTATACATTCTACCTGTAATTACTTATTTCATTAAAAAAACACCCATTACTGTGTGCAAGTGACTGAAAATATTAGCTTCAACTTGGTACTCTTTTTGGGACATTTCTAATAAAAATATTGCTTTTGTGGATAAATCTGATTGTTTTTCACATGTAATATGAGTCACTGGTAACTGCAGCCACCAGCTTGTGTTTTAACTATTGATCAATATAATGTTATTAACACAGATGCAAGTACACAAGCGCTGATCTTTATTAATGTGGCATGACAAATAATCCATGTTGTCCACATTCAGTATGAGATATGTGCCAAATAGATTACACAATGTGCAAAATCAATAAACATGTAGAGGTCATATACTGGAGTGTGAGTTCATCCAAATGATAAATCAGTCTGAAAACAAAATCTATTGGTGAGTGGGATTCCAGCTTCTAATCCAGTTCAAGATAAATAGAGTAAAATGCTTGTAACAGTTCAGCATTTTAAACGAAACATCTCTGGAGTGTTTAAATGTGTCAAGATGCAAAAGGAAGTGACGTTAAGTACCTGTTCTGAACAGGTCCCCTGAAGTTTGGGTCAAATTTAAGTGGTTCACCTGCAAGAAAAAATCAAAGTGGTTAAACAAGAGCATGAAACAATTAAAAATAACAGTTTCACCAATTTTAAGCTATAACAGTAAGAATGTTGGGGCTCCACTTTAAAGGCTTATGGAAACTTATTGGGTCACTTCATGAAGTCATGGAAAAACATCACAAGGAAACAAATCAGTGTGAAAAGAAACACCTTAATAAATCACTTTAATTAGTCTTCACCCAAAAGATTCACCTTTCTACCCACCGGAGTGATGCTGAACATTTACAGGATACAGAACTTTCTGTCTTGAATGTGTGCACTCTCAGACATGACAGAGCACATGCATTTTACATCTATCACTGTCGAGTTTCCAGTCCCCATAGTCTCTTCCCCAGTTGACAGTACATATGACGAGGTGCTGAGGACCTATTAATCATCACACGTGGAGTGTAACATCTCCAAGCAGCTGAGGCAGACTTAGGGACAGCATGAGTGGGCCTCTCCCATCTGCCTTGTTCCTAAACCAATTCTGCTGACACACAAGCCAGGTTTTATTTCAAAAAGAAATTTGCACAAGCAATTATAGGCACTCTGTTCAGGGTAAAACACATACCCCTCAAACAAACAAACAAGCAAACAAAAACCAAACACCTACTGTAAGTTCGTCCTGAACAAACACTGACGTTCAGTCAGTGCAGTAAAGCCTGGCAGCTGCTTCCCAAAAACTGCGAACTACAATACAGACAGAAATGCAGGCTCAAGACTTTCACCCCAGTGAACATCTTGCCATGGTTTCATCTGTCTCACTCGTCTCTGAAACATGTTTTAAAACCTCTCTCTATTACAGCTGAGTACTAGTCTGAAGGGTGGAAATGTCAAACCAATGGACCAACAGTGAAACAAGGTGATTGTTGCAAGTCAGCAAAAATCAGATCAGAATCATTTAACAGGCTGTAAGCTGCACTGTCAGCAGCAAAAAAAGCTAAAGTCTCAACATATACTTAGAGGAATTTATTTATTTACTTAGGAATGGCATAAAAGTCAAAAGTTGGGCTTCAGTTTGGATTCAAAATGTGTTTGAATGTTTATGTAAGCAGCCCTTTAAAGCAGTGCATGGGATTTTAGCCTCTTTCACAAAAGCCAGGTCCCAGACGGCTTCGTTCCACATCGGTGTCATGTGAAAATGACCGAGGCAGCATGTTGGCTGAAGGTGACCTACCACAGATATGGCTCTGAGCTGGCATGGGAGGTAGTCACAGAGCCAAGTGGGTGAGAGACTGTGAAGTGGGGGGCAGCACGTGCAGCATGCAACCAACAATGCTGTGGTCACTCCACTGGTTCTGGTGCTAACTTCATGCACACGCTAACACAACATAAACTGCCTCTGCTTGGAATGTATAAACTGTTAAAAGGGAACAGAGCCAACCTCACAAGGATGTCCTTATACAGTTAGGTGGAACTGATGTGTGAAATTGGAGTGTTTCAGTTTCCTTGGCAAAGAAGCAGTGTCAGCTGGTAACCTTTGTTTTAGACAGCTTACAAAGCTAAATGTTTCTTTTTCTTGAAAATCACAAGTTACATCTGTGTTTGTGAAAGTTACCTATCTGAGATATGGATTTCTCTTTGGGTGTTTCAATGTCAACGTGCCTCGCCTACCGAGGCACTGCCTTAGTAGGTGAGGCGTCTTGCTTACAGAGGCACTGCCTTAGTAGGTGAGGCGTCTTGCTTACAGAGGCACTGCCTTAGTAGGTGAGGCGTCTTGCTTACCGAGGCACTGCCTTAGTAGGTGAGGCGTCTTGCTTACAGAGGCACTGCCTTAGTAGGTGAGGCGTCTTGCTTACCGAGGCACTGCCTTAGTAGGTGAGGCGTCTTGCTTACAGAGGCACTGCCTTAGTAGGTGAGGCGTCTTGCTTACCGAGGCACTGCCTTAGTAGGTGAGGCGTCTTGCTTACAGAGGCACTGCCTTAGTAGGTGAGGCGTCTTGCTTACCGAGGCACTGCCTTAGTAGGTGAGGCGTCTTGCTTACAGAGGCACTGCCTTAGTAGGTGAGGCGTCTTGCTTACCGAGGCACTGCCTTAGTAGGTGAGGCGTCTTGCTTACAGAGGCACTGCCTTAGTAGGTGAGGCGTCTTGCTTACCGAGGCACTGCCTTAGTAGGTGAGGCGTCTTGCTTACAGAGGCACTGCCTTAGTAGGTGAGGCGTCTTGCTTACCGAGGCACTGCCTTAGTAGGTGAGGCGTCTTGCTTACAGAGGCACTGCCTTAGTAGGTGAGGCGTCTTGCTTACAGAGGCAGTGCCTTGGTAGACAAGGCGTCTTGCTCACGAGGACACTGGAACAGATTTAACTCACATGACTGCACTGTTTACATCCCGCCCATCGTAGCAGCATAGTTGTGTAGCAGCATTCCTTCAGCCATGGAACTGGAAATGTTAATAAAAAAAAAGTGGTAAAGTGGGTTGTCTGGTAACCGGAAGGTCACCGGTTCAAATCCCCGCTCCACCCTGAGAAAAAGATCGCTTGGCCATTGTGTCCTTGGGCAAGACACTTAACCCACTTTTCCTGTTTGGTGGTGGTTGGAGGGTCCGCTGTGATAAACATGTGATAAACAATCAGAGCGGCGTTGGTGTCTAGCAGCCTCGCCTCTGTCAGGACTGCTGTGGCTACAACATGTGTGTAGTTTATCACCACCAAATGTGTGAGTGGGTGAAAGACAGACTGTAGTGTGAAGCGCTTTGGGAGTCGCAGGACTTGAATAAAGCGATACACAAGTACACAACATTTATCATTTACCAAAATAAAAATAAATGTGCAAGCAAGTTAGTACCTTCTAGCCACTAGAGCTGCAAGTACTAAGCAAATAACCAACCGTATAACTGCTTTGGATCTAAAAAACATTTTAGATATAAGGCCGATAACAACAATTAGTAAACATTTAAACTGGAAATTTGCCTTAGAAGTTGCTCCTCAGCCATCATTTTTTGAAAATACTGCAATGTATTTTGGGAAATTTTTGACTGAGGGAAGACATCAAGGCACGTCCTGTGCATCCTTGGTAAGTTAGCTAAACAGCAGGCAAACCGAGGACAGACACGGACAGACGGACGGACATATACATTTTTACTATAATGTTGTCAATGGAGTTTAATTTAAAATGCATAATATATATAACTGGGAACAATGAATTATGCTAATAGTCACTAAAAAAAGCTAAGGAGAAAGTAAGATTGTAATTCGTTATTTCAGAAGCTTTTCATAAATGTACTATTAGAGCTAAAATGATGTTCCGCACCTTTAATCAGATCTAATGCTTTTATATCCCAGTGCTTGTTTCCACGGCTCTATGACTGGCTGCATTGCATCAACTGACATCAGAGCTAATGAGACGGTGAGAAAGTAGCTACTCAACTGAAATCAATATGCAGCAAGCTGAACATACATGAAACTCAAAAACTAATTCAGGTCACTCTGTGCAGTACATAAACTACTATGGTTAAAAACAATAAGACCTCCATACGGTGAATGGAGGCTGAATCCTACTGGGATCAAGGGAAGCCTTGATGACAGATTGTGATGCAGGACAGTAAATGTCAGGGGAACACAGTCATGTCAGGGCCTTGAGGTGTATGTTGCCAATAGGTCCAGCGAGAGAATCAACAGAGCTCAAGAGCTCACAAGGAAGAAAAATCAGGAAATAAAAATCATTGTACTGGGAAACAGCTGAAAGGTTTACACTTAGCCAAAATATTCTGGAAAACCTTACACCTTTTTCTTCTAATGTGCTGACAATCAGATGAAAGAATGTGCTTATTTTCCTGAAAGCTATATATAGCTTAAGCTGCTGTTCTAATTCATTACATGAGTCTGACTGCCAGCTTGAAGCCGTTGTACCTTCCTCTGACCCAAAAAAATCAATTCAGAGACAGGTTAAGAGGGAGGGAGACACTGGGCCACCAGCAAGCATTGCATTAGATGACAACTGTTAATAACTACATTCTGCAAAAAAATCAGACTGGTGTTGATGGTTGTAGTCTGGCTAAATAAGAGTCTGTGATAAAAATCGTTTTGAAAAAGCCTGGCAGACATGTGGCAAAGGAACATCCAAGAGTCCATTTTAGCTGCACAAACTATTGTGTCTCCTTTAAAGACATATTATCACTGCCTTTCTGTTAGTGAAAGTTTTATGCATAAGATAAAAGTCATGGAGACAATATGGTTGGTCGAAACCCTTCAGTGAGAATCACCATCCCCAAGTCTCAACTGCACTAGAGGAAAAAAAAATAATTCAACTAATTCAAAAGATTTAGTAAAAACTGGCATGAAGCATCCTAAACTGAAAAGTGTAGTTAAATTCAAACTCTTAATAAAAGTCAGAAAGAAAAATATCTAAATTTTAAGCCTGATTCTAAAAGAGTGACAGACAGATCAAATAGAGCAAATCACCCAACAAGAACATCTTCACCTTTTCTTTATAATTCTGGTTCCACATTTTTTTTTTCATACATTTACATCTATTACATACAGTATTTGCAAAAGTGAAAGCAGACACTGACTCTAGCATGCCTTAGTTTCAACAACGCGCCTCTTTGATGTGTGTTCAGGCAAACAGCTTGAACTCTGCAGGTGCTCTACATTGCTTGGGACTAATTTGGAAAGACCTGTTTAAATTCTGTGTTTAAATTCATTTTCAAGGCCTGGAGTGATTGAAGCACTAAAACAGTCCCTTTGTCACTTTTCCTCAAATTTCCTCAGTATCTCAGCCCCTACAACAAGAAAACATCTCAATCCAAGCTAGTGCTATAGCTTCAAAACTACTGTATCCTGTAGCACTGATGCATCAGTCAGCTGTGACATTTTGAATAATGGCAGGTGAAATGACTCACACTGCTTATCTTGTTATAATCAGAGGGATGTTACTTGATGCTTGTCAGCTACTCAAACACATTCCAGGACCAGTCACACACCCTCTTGCAACAGAGCTCCCCAGGTAGCTGCTTACCTCAACACAAGATGATGGGCCCTAGAAAAACTGTTAAAGAATTACAGTTGCAGTAGCGTATGGCCAATAGAGGGCGCTAGGGCACTGCCCTCCCTATCAAAAACATGATATGGCAACAAATAAATATTTATTTTCTTTTTTTTAATTACATGTATTTAGAGTTAAAAACACTCATATGTATATTTATATACTGAGCATCTCGTCAGTGTGACCTGCTGCATGGAGAACTGTTTCTACAGCACAGTGGGAGGTTTCCTGAGACACACTGTGGAGGTTTATCCAGTGCTGGACAATTAAAATGACCTATAAACATATTTAATGATTATATTGTGTTAAATATTACTTAAAGTACAATATTTAATGTTAATACACAGAATTTGTCTGTTTGGCTGACTAGATTAACCTGTTCTGGTGATTCTTTTTTTATTTTACAATCGAATAAAGTCTTTGTTAAATATTTAACTTAAGTTGAAAATGTTTTTTTTATACTGGTTTACATTAATTCATCTTTACTAATTTTTTATTGACCGTCACTTAATTGGATTTATGCAGCCCCACCCAAAAAATATTTCACCAGTCGCCACTGCAGAGTTGTTCTCTCAGTTACTGACTCATCAAATGTCATGTCTAAAAGGACACGGCACCCAATTCACAAAGATGATATCAGATAAGCCACGAGATCCCAAGCTCTACTTTGATTAGCCTGGCTCCAGAGACTCTGAGATACCCTCAAGATTCCTCATTCAGGCCCAGTTTAGTAGAGACTGTTATGAATGGACAAATGTTCAAACCTGAATGATGTAATGTTGCATCAATCCCAAAATGTATTTTACAACAAAAGCAACAAAATAATTGAGTTGTTCACAAAATCACTGCTCAGCTTTACATGTTTTAGAAGGTTAAAAACCTCAAACCAACTTCCCTAACTATTACTAATTATATCCATTCAGTTTAATCTAGCTGCCCATGTGTTTGTTTGCTCTCTGACCCATACAATCCATCTTTAACAACTGTTTACCTCTGTGAGGCCCTCACTGGCATGGGATCAATATTGACTAAAACTGTTCTACTGAGGTCACCAGTTATACAGTGTGAACAGTCTCTGTTCTCTGGAATACCATAAAAATCCTTATAGGTCAATCAGATTAGTCTGATCTAGAAATGTTGTGTAAAAATCTATATCCGTCTAATCAGAATCTGGACTTAATGCTTATAGATTTAACTGAAATTAATGACAAATGAACCCAACTTTTAACCTCCATTTAAAAAGTAATTTAAGATCAAGAGTCTCCTACAGGCTACACAGGGCTTTTTCTTTACTTACCAGTAGTTCAGTCTTTCATGGTCTACGAAACAGATTACCATGTATTTTTCATATCTGACTCATTGGATTGTTGAACTTAACAGCTACACAAAGAGAGCAACTGTCTGCCAATCAGAAGGTTAACAGTTGGATTCTGGCTTCTACGCAGTTTGTTTGAAGGAAAGAACTATGTAGCTTGTAGACAAACATACTGTAAGTATAGACTAAAAAGAGATGTGTGAAAGTGGCTTGTAGTGTAAAGGAGCTTTGAGAGGTCAGAAAACACTAGAAAAGTGCAACTTGAATGTAATTGTTACTCCTATTATTGAGTGAACAGTATTTACAGTGGGAGGTTTTCAGAGAGGCAAAGATATAGTGCCAACTGACATTCTTTTAAAGAGGAAGAGTTGAATGCTGAGTTGGGAATCAGCCCCCTAGAGGGGAGTTACCATCAGTGTCAGATGCTGACAGCTAAGCTGGCCGCTCCAAGCATAGCAGGAGCTGTATTGTGGCTGGAGCTTTGTGACCTTGGTTACTTCTGTGGGAGCCTCCAGGCATGTCAGTAGCAGCCCTGAGTTTTGTTAAAAATGAGACCCAATGCCGCAATTGTAGATCAGCAAAGAGTTCAACTGGCTTTAGCAAAGATTGAACAAAATGTATGCATGACAGTGCCTGGATATTCAAATATAGGCCGTAAATCGAGATGAAAATACACATACATAAATACACTCCACTCAACTGCAGGTGTTATAAAACGTGTGGAACAGCAGATTGTCCACTTGTTCTCGATTTGCTGATTCAACCCACAATCACTTCACACTGAAAAGGTTTACTTAGACAAAGCACTAAGGAAATGGAAAATCATAAAAGCTGCGGTTGTTTTTGGAGTATCACTAGCAAAGTGTAAGATTGTCTTTGTTATTTTTGAAAGTATCACCAATTACTCACCCAGCTCAGGTATCTCAATGTTTTAAGACATTTCTTTGAAGTAATTATTTTTCTAATGGAATGAAACATTTTTATTCAGACTTAAATCCAGAGTAGTTAAGTCAGTTTTCAAAATTATCTCGAGATTGTAAAGATCACAATAATTAAAGATGCCGCTGGATGTTGGGGCTGATGACTGCAAACAATTTGAGCTGAATCTGTCTGGCGTTTACTGGTGACAGATGATGATACAGGGATGTTTCATCTAATTATATGTTCAGCCTGCTCCTAATTACTTTCTAAAGACTATGTCCTCTTTTGTTATTAGTGTGAATGCTGGAAAGCATTCACTGTATGTTTTTCTGTTTATTAGTATGAATGCTGATAACAGCATTCACACTGTATGTTTTCCTGTTTCTCTTTCTTTCTTTATAATTTCTTCCGTACATTTTTTGGCATGCATCTCCTCCTACATGCTTTTTCCTTAAAAATGGACTATAAAAATGGACACTATGACTTTTCTCACTGAAAAAAATGTGTAATTTCAAGATATTTAACTTAAACTCAAAAAACACTTCCTTAAATTGCTTAAAATGGCTGCCTTTAGCCAATCAGATTCCTCCTCACTGATTAATCCCTCTTTTTACTAATTAACTCCTCCCTTCTACTTCTTCTACTTCCTCTTTTCCTTCACACTTCGCAACTACACACAACACTTTATGCTGTGAAAGAGTTGTGCTTTAACTTCATCGTGCTGTTTCTAATTTTGATGCAGTTTAACTTTCAATTTTCTTCTTTTTTTTAACTACCAAAATAATATTTATAAAAATAATTATATTAATATTATATTTTTTTATAACTGTTAAACTTTTAAAATACTACAAATTGAATTAAATATATTTTGGTTTTTTACGCAGCCTGTGTTGATTAACAGTGTGTCCAACTCAACGCTTGTGTGGTGAATGGAACTCATATCTACGTTGTGACTTACAAACCAGACCGAACTACTTTTCTGACTGACTGAACATGTCATCAGTGCATAACCCGCATGCAGGAAACACAACCAGTAACAACATTGTATAACCTACCAGCCTCAACGGTCCATTTAAATGAAGGAAGTTGAAATTAATATTGGCAATATATTAGGGGGTTGTTATTGCTAAAACATTACTTATTGTCTTTTGCCCTTGTTTTGTTGCCAAATAACACATTTAATTCACTGATTTAAGTTAACTGTAACCAGCAAGTGGCATCAGTTAGAGTGAAAGAAGAAATTAATCCTCCTGAAGTTCATTTTTAGTTCTTTTTGTTTCTAACATCCATAACTGAAGATATGTGTGTGTCTGTGGTTTTGCAGCTTGCATACACAATATTTTCAAACACAGATTTAAGTTGTAAAAATGTTGCCATTTCAACCTTTTACAACCCATATTTCTTTCTGCTTTGAGCCTCTTCTTCTACCATCTCCCTGCTCCTTCACCATCTAAACACTCAATTGGTGAAAGTAGTGAGGCTCTGATTGGCCAACTTAATAACAGCCAATTTAGCCAGTCTGCAAAGGTCATCCTCCTTAACAGCTCTTTCTAATAAACAGCATGACAATTAGATTAATTTAACAATTTCCCATATTCACAAGAAAAAAACAACTTTTAAGAGAGCAGGTTTAGTTCACAAATAAGATACAAAGTCAAAAGACATGTCATTTCTTCTGTAAAACCTTCCTGGCTGCAGTCATTCATTAAAACTAATAACACATTTCCATCTTTTGTTTCAGCTCAATGAAAAATATTAGATTCACTTTCACAATGGGACAAAACAAACCATTAAAATGAGCTAAATATAAAGAATATATTCGATCCACGTATAAAGTGAAACAGTGTTTTGTTCTTCTCTGTTCAGATAATAACACCCAAATAAATGTTGTACTGGTCACTTGCCAAGCAAGCTGGTAGAACAAAACCACCAGGGAGACAACAATAACAGAGGCGTGGGCGATATGGCAAAAAATATCAATCATATTTTTAAAGTAAAATCACGATTTCTTTTTTAGATTTTTGTATTTAACTATTGAATTTTTTTAATGAGTTTGCTAGTTTACTGAACCATCGTACCAAAACTGTTTTCCTATTTAAAAACGCAGGCGTAAACAAAAGTCATATTACAGATTTTCAAGGCCAAAGAACATTTCTGACCAGACTTTCTAAAATTGTTTTTGAAACTCTGCAGTGGAGTGATGGACAGAATTTGCTCTTTAGACAATACAATGATGTTCCTACTTTAGCGGATTGTCAACATATTGTAATCCTTCACGATCTAACATCCACATGTACAGTGACATAAAGCAGGTGATCTAAACAATGACAGCCCCCATCTCATGCTCCAGTACAGGATGTTTGATGCTGCTCAGGTAAAATTATGTTACTCAAGTAAACTCTCACAATATTCTCTCCAAATTTTCAGAAAATAGCACTTGAGCTAAATGATCAGTGGTTACTGTAAGTATACCAGCTGATGCTTGTAAAATATGAATAAAAAATCCATACAGAATGCATCTATATATAATCAAGACCTTGTAGTAATTCTTTTATTCCAAGTACCCACTCGGTTAGTGATGTGAAATCTGTGGCAGATTGTAAAAACCCAGGCTTAACTTGTGAACAGGGAGAGGCTGTGTTTCACCCCTGAGGTGATCTGCATGTCTGCAGAGAACTGTGAGGACCCACTGCAGCTGACAGGTTGCAGTCTTGACTGGCATATTGCTGGAGTCATGAGGTCTGAGGGATAAACTGTGTCAGGATTGGCGAATCGGGAGAACATAGTAGCTTTCCCCATCACAAGCTGTCAAGAGGAGACCTGACAACGCCTCTTTTACTTTGCCTGTTTTTTGGACTGCAGCCTTAAAGTTTGTTTTTATGTTATCCTGTGCAGCAGCAGCATAGAGTAACATTTTACCCCAAAAGAGCCAAATACCAACTCTAAACCTAATCAAGTAGATAATGTCCAATTGAGCATGTGTGTAAATTCTGCAGGTATTTGCAGAATTCACAATTTCACAAACAGCGCTATACAAGTGCACGCCATTTATTTATTTAATTCCTAATAAAAGTGGCACTTGGTGAGTTCTGCTTTTTCACACTTTCTCTTTGCCTGTTTTTACTATGCTGTTCCTTTGATTACAACAATGTGGAAGTCATTTATGTTACATCGGCATCATCAACAACAGCAGCAACAAAAAAGAAACAAGTCATCATTATTGGTAAGTGCTGGCCTTATGGTGCGTTCACACCGGCCGCTTTGTAAACGTCAGGCAACGTTCATAACGCTTCAAGTTTGAAGCTTGAAAGTTGAAGCTTGTAATGCCAGCCAGTTATAACGCGTAGGCGTTGAAGCTTGTAATGCCTGACCGTTAAAAAGAGCGCGTAGGTGGGGTTTCCTTTGTTATCGGATGTTCTGAGCTATGGCGGATCATTTGGAGAGAGTGGCTTGGCTTTATTTACTCCGTTTGTGGATACACCCCATTCTTCAGATGCGTTCTGAGTTTGAGGAGTTAAACCATTTGCTCCAGGAGCATATGGATGAGGTTCGCTTCCAGCGCTACTTCCATCTGTCTTGAGCGCTGTTTGACGACTTCCTGCTTCATTCAGGTTACGTGCAGTGACGTCACTACGTCACTACGACGAAATGCTCTGATTGGTTGACATGCCGCTTCAAGAGCATCAAGAACATCAAAAGTTCAGCTAGCTGAACTTCTGCGTTGCTCGCGTTTCAAGCTTCAACGCCTGAAACGCTCGAAAAGCTTTCAAAGTTGACGCTGCTAACCCTCACAAAGTGACGCAGAGACTCTGACGCTCCTCTGACGGACTCCACCATAGACTTTACATGTAAACTTGACGCTTCTGATGTTGACGGTTGGACCGGTGTGAACGCACCATAAGGCACCTGATTGACCGTGCAAATGGAGTAACTGAATCTCTGTTATTAACTGGTCACCCATGACCTCGGTCACCATTATGGACATGATGTAAATAACCCTCAGCTGTTTTAACTGTTTTAAAAAACTGTTATAAAAAAACTGTTTTAAATGGGAAAGCCCAGCCTCATGATAATACCATTACAGTTTAGTGGCAAGCTTGAGTTCTTCTTACTTTGCTTCTAAGGTACCAGACTTTCTTGTAGCTTAACTCTGACCTTTCAGGCTTCTAAACTGGTGAGATGACTCAGTATCATGTCAACACAAATAACAAATTGATTTTTAGACACTTTCTTAGTAGCAACCTGTTAAATATATACATTTTTTAAGTGTCAGTAGCCAAATCTAAAAAAAATAGATTACAGTTTGATATCAATGAGTACTTTAACTCCAATAACATGATTCCTAAAGAGCTTTTAGCTGAAAACTTGTGAAACAGATGATCAGCTGAAGGATGAATCATCGTTCAGGTCTTTCATGGATCTTTTCCCTGTTTCTTTAAGACAGGACTTTCAAAAACTCTTCAACTGCTGTAGATGATTTTATTAGACATCTTTGTTGTTTGGCCTCCACTTGTTATCTTTTTTTTCATCTTTTACAAGCACACACTGCACAACTTGGTGTCATGATCAAGCTACAAGGACTGGACAGAACGAGTGAAAAAGGAGCGAATGCAAATTTTTGTTCAGACATTTTGGAGAAATACTGATTTAGGGAAGAAATCAGAGGCAGTTTGAAACTTCTGCCCAATACTATACGCTGTCGATCAAATATGCAAGAACAGTCATTTTTGCAGATCGGATACAGTAAGACATTAGTGTTGTTGCTCATATTTGTTGATGTTTTGTTTGTTTTTAACAGCTGTTATTAAAGATTTAAATATGGTTAAAAAAACATTTGGGGGAGGCAGGCTTTGCTTGGAAAGAAAGAAACTGTGGACTGTGTGACATGCAGGGATAATAAAAGATTAACAGCATAAGTACTGAAACAGGTTAATGGGCAGAAAATCAGCAGGTGGTCCTCATGTATCCATTATACATGTGAAGCAGCAAAATCTGTCACTTTGAGACAATAACTGATAAAAAAATATAGAACAAAAGACTGATGCTGCTGGTATAAAGCACCATCATTTATGTTGAGTAACGATAATCTGCAACAGTCAGTCAATCCAAACGATTATTCAATCATTTTAAAGTCATTTTGAATAAAAAAGCTAGTAAACGAGACTGGTTATTGTTCGTTAAAGCTGAATAAACAGATTAATCGAGCCTTAACGAAAAATAGAAGATAATCATTTGAGTAAAACGTTAACAAAGAGCAGATGACTGTAACCGTAACAGTAATACTTTCACAACAACAATGAAAATGAGTAAAATATGACATCACTGAGAACTACAAATGACTGCATTGTTATTAGGCATTTTAAAGAAAGTACAGATAAGTCGTTAACTGACCTATCTTAATGTTTAGTTGTAGTTGAAATAAACAAACCAAAGCTGCCTTGTTTTATTTTCTACCATCACTTATAACAAACCGTTACCCAGCAGCCAACGGTTAAACTCTCCCAGCAGTTAGCTCTCGAACAATGTAAGCTAACCTCGCTGTAAAGAGCAGTTAAGAGCCAGTCGACACTGAGGCTGAGAGAGATACCGTTACATCTCGTTGTTATACCGTCACACAGTACAAAACAACCCACAACAAAGACCAACCGACTCACCGTAGTAGGAAGGTGGGACGTTCATCACTCTAGCCATGGCACTTAGAAGAAGAAACGCACCGTCGTCGTCTTAGTTTTGAAGACTGCATATGAGAATCAGTTTAAACTTCAAATTTTTTGACACTCTTCTGCTTTAGCTTCGTGAAATAAACACAGCAGCCTGGCACGGTCTCAAGCTCTTGGATGCTCTGAGGATGCTTCATCCACGCAGCTGAGCATCAGTCGTGTTTACAGCGCGACGTCATTAATTATTCCAAAAACGTTCTTAAAGGGGCCGCGTCAATTTTCTGCGCCTAACGGTCTCTTTGTTTGGACCCTGCTGGCAACGACTGTCATGAAACTAGTACTAAATCAGTCAGAGCTGTAAAACTTATCCACAAAACTCGTTCCCATCTCATTTTTTAAAAAAAATTTTTTGCTTATTTATCCCGATCAGTATTTTTTATTTTATTTTTGGCAGCAAAAACTCCGTAAAATCTAAAACGTCCAGTGGACAAACACTGACCTCAGCCGGGATTTCTCTGATACTGCATATCTCTTTGTCTCTTTGTCTAATTTTCAGACACTTAAAATAACATATATGTTTAATGTCTGTGCATGGTGTTAGTAAGAGCTTACATTTATGACCAAGGATGTGATGTGTTATTAAAAGGTGACCCAGATCGATTGATAGCTAAAGGAAATCTAAAATCGTTTAATTGACACGGATCTGATTGAAGTTTAAAATAACCTATTTGGTACAAAAGGTACAAACTGCTTAAATGTAGACTTCAAACTGAAAAGTTGTTTCCTATTCTTAAAAAAACATCCATGGCATTATTACTGCACCATGAGCTTTTACTGCTCCAAGTCATTCTTACTCAGATAATTACTTTATTGAACACAGGAAGATCAGATTTAATTATATTTATATGTTTTATGGGGCGTAAAAAAATCGATTCGACAAAGTATCTGTTCTTTTTCACATGGAATAAAATAAAATGATGAAAAAATATCCCTTTTAAATGACAGAATATCTTGAATGTGATGCAAGAATTGATATGTAATTTATGTCAAACACTGACATATAATTTTAAGATGTCTCCTTTACCATTTTACAGATGAAACTAATGAGAGCTCAGGTTGCCAAAGGCATGTCGTTAAGAAGGGATTGAATTTTCGGAGACAAATCACATGTTACTGTAGCTGGATTACTGCCAGCAGCACGCAGGGAGAATCAGAATCACATTACTGCTGAGTGCAACAAAGTAAAGGTAGATCTATTTTTCTTGTTTCAGACTTTTAACTGTTTGAATGTCTTTGAAAATCCTCAGAGAGATTTTTCACACACACAGGTGTGTCTGCAACACTGAAAGAGACAGCACTAAAGAATCTTAAAGTGATTATTACAAATCTTATGCTCCTCAAGTAGTTTATTTAATTGTTGGCCTAAAAAATGAAATTCCTTCACAATGGAATAAAATTAGCGTTCCTGTGTCATAATTAAACAAGATAGTGCAGCAGGCAGTGGGAGGATTTAACACAACCAATCTGAGATACAACTATTTCATGGTGGTTGACAGGAAATTGTATCTGAGAGCAGTGAGAATGTCAGCAGTCAATGATCTGTCCATGGGAAAACCTAATTTGAGGAGAGAATGGAGATTCTTTATCTCTTATAAGACCACGATTAGAGAACCTATAGCCTGCTGATGCTATCTTTTAAAGCTTTGAATCATTAGCAAAGATTCGAGAATGCAAAATAATAACCAAACATCTCTGTTGCAACACCAACACCAGATTATTTGATTTGGTTACATTTTACGTCACATCTTGGAATTTTCTTCAAATTTCTGACAACATTTTGTGCATTCTGACAGTCTCTCAATAAGATTTGGATTTTTTTTAGATAGTGTTTTAGATCGATTTTACTTGTGTGCAGACAGCTCAACCAAAAGTGGTGCAACTCATCAGCAATAATAATGGAACATATGAAAAAGCTGAGGTGAAACAGCTGGTAAGTTTGAGACAACAAGCTGTACAAAAACCTGCCAAAAAAGTTGGATCATTACCGTCTGAACATTCACAACTCCATCTGTGGAGAGACATCATCACTGTCCACATTACTGAGAAACTCTCCTGCACGCTCAAAAACACGCACCCGACCATGGAAATCTAGTCTGTTGCATTGCAGGATTACCACTAAAACTCACTTCCTGGTCATGCATTCTGCAAGATGTGGTGAAAAGGGCCAGTATGCCTCCTTTGAGTCCATTTTTAGGCTGTGATAAAATAAGAAAGTCCTTGTGCTGTGAAAGATGCTTCTCACTCTGCCTGTAAGCTGTTTAACCTCCAGCCATCTGGAAGTAGATACTGTTCCCTCATGTCAAAAAGAAACTGGAGTATGCAATCGCTTCATCTCAGCCAATACAGCTGCTGAATTACACTCATCTGGACAGAAGAGGCATTGTTTTCTTTTTCTAATTTTGTATAGATGAAAGGACAAATTAATTACTTTACCAATTCTGCAAACTCCCATGTGGCACATTGAGGGATGCTGTTCATGTGTTTTAACATTTTACTGCAAAATGCTTCAGTTTATTCAAGTTTTCTGAATGACATAGAAGCACATTCTTTTAAAGGTGAGTAGCTAATAAGGAAAAAGCTGCTTCTGGCAAAGAAAACACGTAAACAGAACAGATGACTTCCATGTATTTTGTATTTTGTTTGGCTCAGCTCAGGCAGACTGCTGATTGTTGCCTCAGTGGATATTAGAGGGAGAAGTTAATTAAAAAAAGAAAAAAAAAGCTTTTGTTCTGTAGTCATTTGTTTTATACATCTCTGTGTTTGCTCCCCTGAAGCTCTGTTTGGAGTTGTGTTTTAGACCTCAGGGACGTGTCTGCTCACAACACAACAAACTACAAACCTCCTAATCCCTAGAATTTAATCTGATTTGATTTTCCTTCTTCCTGGTGTAGATAATTTAATGAGTGCAATCCATGCTGGGAATGAGATCACCACATGGCATGACAGAGATGTAGAAATGATGTTCCTTTTTACAAAACAATAACAAACAATGTGATGTTTTGATTGAATTTCATTATATTTTTATGTAGTTGGGATGGTATGACTCAGTGCAGTGAGTCATGCTGCTTTCTCCTCACTGAATTTAGTTTACACACAGTTACTCTGTGGCCACAGTATTCCATTTTTAGCAACTTGCGCAGGACTAAAATTAAAATTGTATTACCTGATGTGTAACCATGAACAGAGCCGACACAGTTCCAGGCCTCAAAAGATTAGTTCAGAAAATTCTTGTTTTCAAATTTGAGACTAAAGGTGTTCAAGCCGAGGTGTAAGAAACGAGCAGGAAGTTGTTTTTTTCTAGTTAAATGTTGTGTTTTGTTTTCCTTTAGCATTTATTTTAACACCTAGTTGTCTGTGTTGCAGCTTATTTTCAGTCTCCAAGCTGCATGTGAGATGCATTGTCCTATTTTTAACAAAATGTCGCACAGATAAAATATTCATATTCAGCTCACATAACTTTGTTTTATGTTGATGTTACATATTTATGCGCATCAGTTCCAGTATTTTGACTTTGTGCCCAAGACTTTTTTTTTTCTTTTCCTTTTTTTGTTTGTTTGTGAGACGTTGAGTTGTGTATTGTTGGATGGGAGTAGGTGTTAGTTACCTCCGCCAAGGAGGTATAATGTTTTCATCAGGGTTTGTCTGTCTGTCTGTTAGCAGGATAACTCAAAAGTTATTGATGGATTTTGAATAAAATAAAATAAAATAAAATAAAATAAAATAAAATAAAATAAAATAAAATAAAATAAAATAAAATAAAATAAAATAAAATAAAATAAAATAAAATTTGATGGCTTAATTTAAAAACAATTTAGAGACATAATTCTTTATAAGACACAAAATGTGTGTGTGTGTGTGTGGGTTTGTTTTTCTGACCTCCTGGGGACCCGTTTCCTGACTTTTACTATCTTTCTGGGGTCCGAGGGTTCTTGTGGGGACCGAAGCCTGGTCCCCATGAGGGGGACTCCCCTTTTTAGGGTTAGGGGTTAGGTTTATAGGTATGGTGTGAATAGAGTTTTAGTTAGTCTTAGGGTTAGTTATAGATCAGTAATGGTTAAGGTTAGGAAAAGGGTTTGGGTTAGGTATAAATCTAGTTACTAAAATCAATGGAAGTCAATGGACGGTCCCCATAAGGATAACAAAACACACTTGTGTGTGTGTGTGTGTGTGTGTGTGTGTGTGTGTGTGTGTGTGTGTGTGTGTGTGTGTGTGTGTGTGTGTGTGAGACCATGTGATGGTCTGGTGACCTAGTGTGATCCCGCCTCTCACCCAATCACTGCTGAAGATAGATACAAGCTCCCTGCAACACTGTACAGGAACAAGCAGTGATGATGACGGATTTACTAAATTGGGACCAGATCTAGATCCAGATCCAGATCCAGATCCAGATCCAGATCCAGATCCAGATCCAAAGCATCATGTGGATCATTGTTGCATCGTTTAAAATCAACCAACATTCATAAAACATTACAACATAAAGACGAGTTCTCAGCTTATTTTATCGCTGTTTCACAGTTTCTCTGTTATGTTGCCTCTTGAAGAGTTATCACATTTCATAACAACCCATTGCAATGAACAGTAATGTGTTATAGTTTTACACCACTTCCCTTTTCTTTCTATTTTACTTCCAACAACCCAAAAATTTGGGTGATTTTTTTTTTCAGATAATTGATAGTTTCAGGAGCTTTCTGAAGGTCATGACTCAGGATGTTAGAGATGCATCACTCAGCTGATCAGCTGCTGTGTGTCGAGTTAGATAATAGTTGCTAAAGAATCTGCCTGTTGATGCTAAAATCCTCATTCAGATCTGTCAACCTGAGTTTGATCCTCGGGTTTTTTTTCTGATAAATAAGTTATTAGTTCCTGTTAAACTGGTTCATTTTTGTTTAAAACAAGCAGAGGAAAGAAAAAGAAAGATCTACAACAAAAGGCATCAGTGTTGCGCTGTAGCTCTTCAAGATGAAGGGGAAAAATGCTTCCTGAAAATAACACAAAAACAGAAGGAAACATGAGTTTTAAAATGTAAATTACGCAAATTTCCCCTCAAAAAATATCCTCTCCCATCAATTTATTCTTTAACACACAGATTATTTTTATCCATGAAAGGATTGCACTTCACCTAAATTATTTAAATTGTAGTGATTTGAATTGAGTTAGAACGTCATCCACTGGCTTGTCTTATGAAACAGGAGTTTTCTGAAACAGAACAGACATCCTTATGATGATGTTTACATGAAATCTAATTTTATTACTTACACAGACAGAAGTCTGCATAGCGCTGACTGTAGACCAAAAAAAAAAAACACTTACTTTATTAGAAATATGCCACAAAATAGTTTTCAAGTTCGGAGATATCTAATCACATTTAAGCTTTATTATAAATATAATCAATAAAAAGAATGCATGTTATTATTTATCAATAATCTGGAGATTATTTACAGCAAATATCTGTTTATTCACACTGTGTTTAGAAGGATTCAGTAATAAGCTTTGGTGTTCTCAGTCAGAGTTATTGAATATATGAGAGCATAATGATGCTGAGCTTGTCTGTGCGGTGTTTAGGACCATGAGGAGTGTGGTGGTGGAGGAGCATTGCTGAGCAGAGGGGCATGGAGAAAAAAAAGAGTGGAGCGTCGTTTTCTGTTGCTGCGCGCTGATCCCGGTGATGCTGCTGCTCGCTCAAGTGTTGCATGCTGCCCAGCATCCGGTCCCGATATGATGAAGACTGGCTTCGCACGCGGATACGAGGGGAAATGAAGATGAGGATAAAAGTGGTAATTGAGAATGAGAGCTGGGAGGCAGAGGGGGAGTACAATGTGACCATGCTGTTCCTTTGTGAATGTGGCTTCAGTGTTTAGATATGAGTTGAAGGCAGAGCTCCGTGACCTCGTAGCACTTTACATTTTAGGAGCATTCAGATATGATCATCATTTGAAACTTATTTTTTCTTCTTTTGTTTTAACTATGACACGTCTGGAGTGAACATCCTCCTGGTAGTTCTGCAGCATTTTTTAAAAAACACCTTTTTTTGTTTTTTTAGGAGAGAATACTTTGAGGCTTAACGAACGTCTCAGACTGGATGATGTTTTTATGTGATTCATGCTTTTTATATATGTCTCTCTAGTGTCAAGGGGTTGGTGGCATCATCATCGTTACCATGGTTACAGGTTTTATGTTGGCATACAACAGCAGCTCTGGTGGGAGATCACATTCCTCATCTCCTCACCTCGTGGATTTTCCTGCTCCAGCCACGAAAAAACCAGACACAGTCGGATCGTCAACTCTGGAGGGGTACACAGGAGTCATGGACTTCAAGGTAAACGTGAATCATCGGTGATGTGTGATCACCTGACATGTTCCAGTCTCAAAGGCAGAAGTGATGTTGGACCTGATATCATGATTCCAAAAATGCTGAACATTTTCCTTCATGTTTGGCTTCTGCTTTATTTGGAAATAACAATTTAAACTGCTTTGATTTAAAAAAAGAAAAGAGAAAGTGATGAAGACAGAAGTAAAATGAAAACATCATCCTCTTTTTTGATTCTTTTGTTTTAAATATCAAAAGGAAAAAAAAAACAAGTGGTTTGTCTTTGATATTTCTCTCACTTTTTCTGTCGAAGCTTTACTTGAATATAAACAGTTCAAAGAACTTTGCATCATGTTCATTTTTACAAAGTTTATAGCATTAATGATAGTTGTTAAGAACATTACAGAACATTGTATTTACCTGAACCTGATCATGTGCTGCTTCAGGGTTCCACCTGGTTTTGCTGTGTGGAACTTCATCACAGCACTGGGATGTCTTTGTCTAAGATTTTTTCCAAAAACAACAGCTTTTTGTTTTTTTAATCCTTTGTTTTTCATTTTCATAAGCTCCTTTGCTCTGAAGGTACAGAGTGAATCTTTTCTTGTGTTTTTATTTAAGAAGACATTTCAGCCATTAAGAGTTTAATTCCAGAACAGAAATCACCAAAATTATTACTTTGTTTTTAAATAAATGTGTCATTTTCTGAGGGTCTGCTTGCACCTACTGTAATATTCTGTCTGTTTCCTTTTAACCCAAATCAGGTCATGTCAGTACTGACCAAGACAGGGATTTTGGGAGGGGGGAGGTGAAAGAAGGAACCGATTTTGAAGAATTAGAAATATGTTAGATTTTTACACATTAAGCATATTAAAGCATATATTTTCCTCTCAGATACCTTTACGTTATAATGTCTTGAGCTCTGAATTAGAAAGCTAAATTTCCAGTTCTAAAATGTCTCTATAGTTAATTTACTTTTAAAATTCATAATTAATGTGTCCGTCATACAAAATTTAGTGACACAAGCTCTTCACAAATCTACAGGATGGATTTCGTCTAAAGACCACTGAAGCAGCTGTAATCTGTTTGGCCTTGTCAGACATCAGTTATAACGAGATGCTCGTCAATCACATTCCTGCTGACGCTCTCCTCTAAACAGTGACACACATGGGTTACAGACAGAAAGTTCATTTATCACTGTCCAATAAATCAGTGAGAGCACAGCATGCGACTGTAGCTGGTTTGCTGTGGAGTGGGCGGATCTGTCTGAGTGGTTCCCTTCAGTGTCATCTGAGGTCTTCTGCTGCGGGGGGAGGGGGGGGGGGGGGGGGGCC
>SSNP01000004.1:5834355-5863140 GCA_006937955.1 Pachypanchax playfairii | reverse complement strand
CTGACCAAATTAAGAGAAACTAAAACAAAATGCATTCATTTTAAAACACCTACAAGTCTACACAAAGGTTTTAATATTTCCAATCAGATCCTGTAAAAGAACATTACTGAAAGTCAGTGTATTAAGTATTGTGTCTTGTACTGACAGGACAAGATAAACAAGCACAAAAAATTGTATTGTAAATTTAGAGTACTTTCTGGAACCATAATGGTAAAGGTCTTTTACTAAATACCTAAACAGTTCCACCTCTTGAGCCTTTGAAGGTCTATGGGTGAAATATCAGTAGTTATTATTATTTCCAAATCAGCCAAATCTTTGTCATTATATACTGTCTCTCAGACAGATGAAAGAAAAATCTTTTTTTCATATATTGAAGCATTTAAAGGTTTAGTGAGTGTGTTATAGTTTGTTATTAAATTAGAATAAAATTTTGTCATCTCTTAAAAGACACCGTCTGTGTTTCAGTTTTACTTTTAGTTATCTTCCTACTAATAACACACATATGGGCTAAACTTTCCATCAGTTTCATGTAGTTTTTTGCATCAACTCCCCAATAATGGATTCTATTTTAATACAAGGTTGTTGTTGTTATTATTATTATTATTATATATTCAGGCCTTTTGTATATATATATCATTATTTATTATTTTATTATTTTCCTCCTCAGAATCAGGCAAACTAGTCTGTATGAATTTCACTGATCAACTAATCGTCTGGGATAGACACCTGATCTCCACACATTCATTACATAAATGTATAAAAGATGAGAATCTCCACACAGTATTCTTCAGTCTTTTTAACAGCTTCTAGCAGCCTGTCTCTGCTGACACAGACATGAGTACACACACACATATTCACAGATAGACAGCGCACACACATTTACAGATAGACAGGACAGACACACACATACATGGTACCAGGCTTTCTCTTACACACAGAAGATCAAAATCGCTTACACGGAACCAAATAGAGTGAATAGATTACTGCGCAGTTAATTCATTTACTCTTTTGAGATGTGCCGATCTCAACACCAATCAGAATTAGAATCACAACGAGGTCTACGAACGTTATAACGTAAACAACAATTCTATCATCGGACGTCCTCAAACTCTGTTTCAACACATTTTTTCCTCTTATTATTTCTTCTGATTTTACTGTTTTTGTTACTGGTCGCTCCACTTCCTGTCAACATCATATTTCTTCTGCTATTTCAACAAGAACTTCACGTTATCTGGGTCCTTCAAATACATGTATTTCACACCACCAGTCAAATCAGCAGTTGACTGTGAGTTTCCCATCGTTCAAACAATTGAGTGCTGTACAGACTTAAATATTACCGATGTCCTGCGACATCCAGCCCAATTACAATGACAAGGACCCGAACAGCGACCACAGCAGCCACACAAACAGCAATACTTAGATCTCGTGGCCAGTCACTCGGTTTCAACACATTGTTAAACATACTATGATCGTATAGTGGATTTTATGCAAACACAAATGTTTTGGGAGGAGTTATTGAAGTACGGATTGAAGAGGCTAATGCCGGAACGAGGCGGTCATCAGGGATAACACTGACAATACTTGAAGTTACTCTAAGTACAGGTTATAAAGCCTAACTCCCGGACGGAGGCAGTGCGTACAATACTGACTCTCAATAACAGACCTTCAGTCCCAAACACAACTTGCTTCACTTTAAAACACAACTCATACACCAAACAGCTTAAACAACGAAACCAGCACTTCTTACCCCTTGTTGAGTGATGTATTCTTCTTGCTCGAATCGCGTCAACTCCACGTTGGCGGTTGAGGTCGACCTATCCAGCTGGCCCAGCTGGCAATTCAGCCCCCGGGACTTTTCACCAGGGTCCTATGACTCTCCTGGCCGTGCACGGTCTTCAGCTGTCGTCCTCTTCCGTCAGCGATGGAGTATGTTATCCGGGTCACGGCACCAAGAAAATGTTGGGTTTTTTCCTTATTCTATCAAAACCTTCCATTATTATAAATATAAGAAATACGATCACTCAAGAAGATTGGTTCAATAACCCAGCTAGGGAGAGTGTGTCAGCTTCCTTCTGGCACTAACTCTGACCACTTCACCCAGCTCAGTCTTTTTATTCTCATTAGACACAGAACAGATAACAGTAAATCGTCACTCCCAAATCAGTGGAGCCACCTGTAGCTGTTTAACAGTGACCTTGGATTACAAACAGGAGGTTCTGGGAAACAGCAGTGGGAAAGGAAGAGCATGTAACTAAAACAATCAGATAGCGAGGCCTGCATGAGCACCTGCACACATAAGTAACACAGAAAAGATCTTTAAAGAATGAACGTGTATAATTGATGTCCTTTCTCTACCCTATCAATTCTCCTGTCTGTAACAGACAGCCTGGTTGTCTGAGGCTGCAGTGATTTGCTGTTATGAAAGTCAAATCTTATACAAGCCCTTCAAGTTTTTTTTTTTTTTTTTGCTAATGCAAATAGCAGGTCACACACTTGTACCACTGAGACAAATGATGACATAAAAATGTCCGGAACATCTTTTTAAATCCTGATTCTTGTGCCTCGGTGTAAACAGGGAAAGTATTTGAGAGGTAACAGACCGAGTCGTCTAACCTCATCTCCAGAGTGAAAGGTGGTGAATGACTCGTACAGAATTCATGATGTGTTGTCCTGCAGAAGAGGGAGGCTGCAGAAACTCAAACTGACTGCTGCTAGTTCTTGTGTTGATTCAGATTTTACCAGGAGTGGCTGCACTCAGGTGGAATCCTAATGTTGGATTGCTGCTGTAGGTGCTGTGAGAAAAATCTGTGCTGGGAGTCACGCTAAGTGCACTGGCTGCTTCTTGGATTTACAACATGTGCACTGCACACCAATTAAACACCCCTCAGGTAAAAAGGTTGTATTTTAAAGGCATGAAAAGAGAAACTATAGCAACAAAAAGGTAACTTAAACACATCTTTATCATTTCAAATGACCTTGGAGACTCAAACTGAATAAGAGATTGTTGACTGAAAGAGGTAAAGGTGTACATCAGTATAATACAGGTGGATTTCAACTGCCCTGAATAAAAGTAGCTCAACATTTTTATAAAATAAGAATCAAGATCATCTATTCATCAACTAATTTAGTCCTTGCACTCTATACAAATTGTGCAATGAAACATTTTAAGGTAAAAAGAAAAGATACCGTGCAAATGTTGTAGGTGCACGTGAAAAAAAAAAACTGATGAATGTTTTACTAAAATTAATTAAAAGAGTTTATGGAGTTCAAAAATGCTAAGTGAGCTAATTAAAGACAATTAAAAATCAATCAAATCGATACACTTGGCATCAGTTTTACAGATAAACACACCAAGTCAGAGTTCTTGTAAGATTATAGTCCAGTTTGGGATGTGGCAGCTAAAATGTGCATAAAGCTAAATTTCCTTCAAAATCAGAAGTTATCTTGTAACACCATCAGCTCCAAACAGACCTAATGATCTACTGTCCAGAAATGATCTTCCTGTTTTGAAGAGTCCAAAGAACAGATTATGGAGGATGATAACAGAGTTTAAACCTAAAGTTTGGATGATAAAAATAAAATTACTTCACAGTAGCATAAGAAAAAAAAACTTAAAAAGACCTAAGCACACAGAAACCACAGCGTAGGGACACCAACAAGAAGGTGATCCATGTTGGCAACAACAGAATCCAACAAAGAGAAGAGGAAAACAAAAGACTTCATATCAGCTGGGAGGGTGATTAGTGGATGAGTAACAGCTGGGTAGATGAAGAACAGGTGTGAGGGGCTGATTACCTGGGGGATTTTTTAAAAAAAGGAAACAATAAATGGTACAGTGAAAAACCAGAAAAAAATGAAAAAATATATTTATTTCTATATCTAAATAAGTAAAACATGACACAAACTTAAACCTCAGACAATTCCCCAAACTCCCACCAAGGACCCACTTCAGCCTGCATCATTAACTGTACATCGAGTAGACATGCTTTGCTAAATAAAGCAGCAGCCAAAACAGTTTCTACTCCTCAGGAGGAATCCCCACTGGGATTCATTTTACATATAAGCACATAGCTGCGGTTGATAAATGCAGCTGCCCTACTTAAAGATTTGTACTGTTAATAACAGAAAACCTGCAGAATGACACCATCCTCTAGAGCTGAGATACAGTTCACAGGATCATATCTAACCTATTTCATTTCTCCACCTTTTGAAGGTCAAGTTTGTTCCTTTTATTTATTTTAAATGGTTAAAATTATAGTTTAAAAATGGAGCATGTGTGAAAGAAAAATTCAGAACAGTGTGGTCTGAGACTTTGTCGCCACCTGGTGGAGTTTTCTATTCTCAGAACTTCCAAACCATGAGTTTTATAACAAGAAACAGTATAAAACACACACATTAAATTAATCTCTTAATAAACCTTTAGAAAGTGACTGATGATGTTGTAGGTTGATGAATAAAAAGAGTTCTTATGTGTCTTATTTGCCTGTCTTTTATTTTCATGAAATCAAAGAATTGTTTTTTAAAATAATCACATTAAAAATTATGCATAATGAAGCATATGAAATCCTTATTTATAAAAAAAATGCGAAACTGTCACCTTTTTAGAGCCCGAAGTGAATTATTGAGGCCACGCCCAGTTGTGAAGAATTTGTTTTTGACTTACTATCTACTTTTATTTCAGCAGCTTTTATTCACACCAAGTAGAAATGTTTTTTGAATTATTTTTACTCGAAGGATTCAGGATTGTAATTCTGCTCTCCAGCGTTAACCTGATTTGAACTTATTTAACATAGATACAAATGCTCTCTTTATTTGTAAAAACTTGTTTTCTGACCCGTCACTCGATTTTCTTTGAACTCAGTTGCCCTTTGACTTAATGGCTTTGACACATTTTTCTAACTTTGCAGTAACTCTGCTCAGTTAACAGTTTGGGTCAGGATGCTGAAGATGAGATGACAGGCAGAAAAGAGAAAATGTACAAGGACAGAAAGTACGCTTTTCTTGAATCTTGGTTTTTAGAGTGTCTTTGTGATTATATGGAGATACTAGGAAGGAGGAGATGCTGCTGACAAAAAAGCTGCATTATGGGTTATTTTCCCATTTTGCTCAATTTCCTTCTGGGTCCATCTAAACAACACTGATGCTGTCAGTCTATTAGAGCAGCCCCATTTGATGCAGCCAACAAAAAGAATGTGATTTTGCTCCCATGCCTGTGCTCGCCTCACTTTGTTACCAGCCTCTCTGTGGCTTGTGGAGTGTGACACAACACTTGAGGGTGTAATGTCACCCAAGATGATTACATCAGCAGAGGCTCGGCTGTGGAATTAGCAAACAATGGGGTGAACAAAAAGATTAATAGTAATGATATTAAAGAAATAGAAAATCCAAGAACATCTGTCTATATATCAGTTTTGGATTAAATAGAATAAAAAGTGTGAAGGACAGAAAAGCACATTTATCTTTTCTCTTCTTTCAGTCTGCATTTAGACTCTTCCTGTTACTGAATTCATTTTATGAACATTTATACAATTTTACACTAATTCAGATGTTGATCTGTGACTATAAAGTATGCAAACCGATCGGAGCAATCGAAGATGTGTTTGGAGGGTCGAGATGATGTTGATGTTCGTCATGATGCAAAATGCTATAAAACACCTAAAGATTTCAGAGTGATCCGCAGCCATGATCATCTGTGAAGTCCCAAAAACACCCAGCGTGACTTCTAAACAGCAAAAGCTCCTCGTTTATTAGTGATAAATGTTAATGAAGAAGAAAAGAGTCAGAAACTGTGATGCTCACCAGAACATTAACAGGAAGATGATGCCAGTAAACATTTTAGAAGTCTTAACTTTTATATATACTTTTACATAAGTTTTAATCATAACAAAAGATTATTTTCATAATTTTTTTTTATCTATATTTTCCTTTAATTTTTTCAAAACTCATCCAGGATTTTGGGCGTTCACATTTAAAGTTGGTTCTGTTTTGTTATTTTTCTCAGTTGGACACATAAAGTTCAAAATCATGTGAACATAAATAAATAAATGTATGAATTCATCAATGCATTTGATAAAAAATAAGAAAATAATATAATCCATTTAATAATCAACTGCTTTCCCTGTAAGAGATGCAGCTCAATATGAACATTTGTCTTAACTCACATCTTTTTGAACACAGATTAGGAAGACATGAATTTAAACTTCCCATTATTACTTAATATTTTAGAACTTTAGATTTAACACTGCCAAGCATTAAAACCCTGTGATATGAAACAGTTACTAGAAATTAAATCTCCGCTTTAATACGAGCACCATGTTTGAAAGTTAAGATATCTTAAGGATGAGGGAAGTGCAGTAAAATCAGTTTAATGGGTGAAAAAAATGGCTGTGAAAAGGATTCATCAAGAAAAAATGTCACAAATCTGCAATAAAGCAGTTTTCCAATGATAAGATGTTTTTCTGACTTGTTTGAATAGAATTACTTTTGCTTTTAGTCTGAGCTGTATAGCCTGGAGGTTGAATGAGGAGGAGGCTCACCAGCATCAGATATAATGACTTTTCAGCTCAGTGTAAGTGCTTCCAGATTCAAGCAGCTCTTTCAGCTGCTGCTTTGACGTCAGGAGACTTAATCAACACTTTTACTTCAGAGTCTCGGATTCAGACGTCTCCCAAATCTCTGAGACTTTTGCTTTTGGTGTGTGGAAAGCGCAAAAATGAGAAAACAGATGCTCAGTAATGTGTGAAGCTACAGTCCGTCTTACCTCAGCGGGACATTTCATATGAAGGTGTGAAGAGTGTAAAGAAAGAAGCTTCCTCACAAACCTCATTAGATTATTAGCCACAACATGTCTGAAGGACAGAGTCCTCCAAAAAAGAAGAGACACAGACATAAATATGTAAGACAGGAAATAATATACGTTTAGGGCTTCCAGACTATTGTAAAATAAAGAATATTTTGCAAATGTTTACAAGAGAAGAAGAAGAGATGAAATGGAGAGAAGTTATTGAATAAACTATAGTAACAGTGACTCATCCAGTTATAACCAAGAGTCTGGAAAAAAAATCACAGTAAAGGCGTAGAAAATGTCACCTGTCGTCTTCAAACACCGACCAGATCACCGGTGAGAATTATTGGACACGTTGTTTTAGAGCAAAAAAAAAAAAACAGCCGCTGTTTAGAAACTCGCTGCTCTACCGTCAGCAATGAAAACCTCCTGTTATCCAACAGATTCTGAGACGCTCTCCCAAGAAAAGAGGACAAAAGATGCGTGTGTGTATACAGGAGCAGCGCGCGCAGCGTCCCTCTGAGGTGCGTTTGAGGTGATTCCTGCGCCGCTCCTCAGTGCGCCCTCTCCAGTGGCTTGGCACCTGCTGAGCGCAGAACCTGGAGGGGAGAGGACTTCTGACAGGTCCGTTTCTCCCGCTCACCGTCTCTAAGGACAGACAGTCAGGACATTGTTTACCAGAAACCCGAGGTAAGATGTCGCTCTCTTTTTGAATGTTTTTTAACGCAGACTAATCTGCCTCAAAAAAAGAAAAAAAAACCCAAATCCCTCAACTCATCAGTTCCGATGACAACAATGATCACTGTTTCAAAAAATGCAGGAAAAACTTTGGATATTTTTTTGCAGATGTTTATTGTAAACTTTCTCCACGGGATGTCTTTACTTTTAATCTAAACCTTTTCACAGGTTTATTGGACCATTTGGGGAAAAAAATACGTTGGTTCAGAAAATCTTTTTTTTTTTTTTACATCTTCCACAGGCTGTAGTCCAGCCATGTCGGCCAATGGGAGCTCAGACACACACTACAGGTCAGAGGTGGAGACGTCAAACAGCACCTGCTGCCATAAAGAGCGGTCTGTCACAGCTTCAGTCATCTCTATGAGTGTGGGCATATTCTCCAACAGCGCTGCTCTCTTCATTCTGGTTAAATCCTACCAGAGACTCCGTATCAAGTCCAAAGCCTCCTTCTTGCTGTTTGCAAGCAGCCTGGTGGTCACAGACCTGCTGGGTCACCTCATCAATGGCTCCCTGGTACTTTATGTCTACCACTTCCAGAGGAAGTGGGAGACTTTTGATCCTCGTGGCATCGTGTGCAACATCTTTGGGATGTGCATGGTGTTTTATGGTCTCAGCCCCCTGTTTTTATCAAGTGCCATGGCTGTGGAGCGTTTTATTGGAGTCACCATGCCCATCTTCCACTCAACAGCGTTGGTCTCCCACCACATCAAAAGGCTGCTGGGGTTCACCTGGCTGCTCGCTGCTCTGGTGGCTCTTCTGCCTGTGATGCTGCAGAGACCCTATGAGGTTCAAAGCTCCAGGAGCTGGTGCTTCTTCCACATGGAGCAGCCCAAAGACTGGCTGGATGTGCTGCTGCCTCTGATCTTCTCAGTTCTGGGGCTGCTGGCCCTGCTGCTCTCCATCGTGTGCAACACACTTGCAAGTTGTACTTTGTTAGTGGGACGACTGCGCAACAAACACCGCTGCAGAGGCACCTCTTACCACTTAGAGATGATCTGCCAGCTGCTGGCTATCATGTTGGTGTCCTGTGTGTGCTGGGGTCCATTACTGGTAAGAGCTTCCTCTCAACATACCTCTTGATATTTTAATTTTAAAAGCACTCATTGACACGCCAGCAGTTATTTCAAAAGATCGGAATATTTTTTTCCTCCCCGCAGAATGAGATTAAAGTCAGACTCAATCAATTTTAGCCTATATTTAGTTACATTCTATGATAGATTTACTTCTCTGATCTATGAATCAAATTTAGTTGGTTGGTTTTCAAAATGATTTTGTAAAAAGTCAGTGATGGTGACAATAAAAAGGGAGAGTGATCTGATAAAAAAAAATGCAGAAAAAGTTGTTTTATCCTTCATAAACACAGCAGCAAACACACTGTTAAAAACTTCTGATGACTGAAGTTAATATGGATTAAATACTAAAAGTGTTTAATATTTATTTAGAATTTTCCTCATATATACACATTTGTTTTTTTGGTAGAAACTTTTGTAATAAAACTGAATTTAGAGGGTTTTAAAACAGTTACAGCCTTTATATTATAACAGGGGTGTCAAGTTCCAATCCAGGTTTGACATGTACCTCTGCTTCAACACACCTATGAGCAGGTCATTAATAGCTCTCTGCAGAACTTGCTAACAAGATGAGGAAGTAATTAAGTGATTTCAATCAGGTGTGTTGGAGCTGAAAACCATCTAAAAGCTGCAGGATTGCAACCCTGATGGACTTGAGTTTGATGCTGCTATTTTATATAACTATTGTTTTTGTTGTTGTTGTTTTATTTCATTTTAACTCAGAATTAAAAGTGGAGTCAAAACAAGCGCCCCCTAGCGGCTGATTGAAGTATGAGTTTGACTGAAAATTTTAAATACATGTTTTAAATAGGTGTTTTATTAGTTTGAATGGATGTGATTTGACTTATCAATCTAATATTTATTATTATTTAAACAACTGTAGTTAATGTTATGGAGAGACTGTCTGTTAATATTTTGTTACATGATGACCCAGAATGCTATGGTTGGGGTTTTATAAAACCTTATATCGTTCTAGTTGCAGTTAATTTTGCCTTTATTGAATTTTTTTTTTCTATAAAATGAAATCCAGAGTTTTTTAGAACTTTCTGATCCTTCGTTGTGGTCCAGGTCCACGTCATCGTTCTAAGTGCTAGAGCCAAAGGGGAGTCTACAAGTTTCCTTCTGCTGACAACAATACGAATGGCCACTTGGAACCAGATCCTGGACCCCTGGGTCTACATTCTCTTGAGGAAGGCTGTTCTGAGGAAAATCTTCTTGTTGCTTCACAGCTGCTGGGGCTCAAAGCTCCACAGCCTTCACCACTGGCAGCGCAGCATGCTCGGCAGCTCAGTGGAAACCAGCAAATCTGACTGCTGCCTCCATGGAAGATTAGCTCTGCCAGATACTACAATCAAATCCATCACCTGAGCCTCAGTCTGAAGGGTTTCATCAGAAAACAAGACTGAAATGTGTCAGAATTAAATTACATGTCCCTTTAAGGAGATGATCACCACAAATGAGCAGCGTTATGTTGCACTGAGGAATTGCTTTCAACACACTTGTAAGAAATAGTAGCTGTTCATAAAAAAAAAAAATCACATTTTGACAATCATTCATTTGTTTCTTATGTAAAATATGGTATAATTATATGATTCAGCTAAAGGATGTTTATATTTTGCTTAATTCTCTTTGCCTAAGTTGTTGCAGATTGCAAGCTGCAACAGAACAATGCAGTCTTTTATTCACTTGACGGTTGAAACTGTAAATGGCACTTTGACACAGACTGTTTAAAGAGTACTAACATAAAATAATATAAGATAATCACTCTCCAGTGTTGTGCCTTTTGACACATGTGCTGTACATAATGCTGCCTTCCAGACCTGTCCAGGTTGTGCCCCGCCTTTCATTCAGTGACTTCTGGAGATAGGCGTCGCCCACCACCATGAACCTGATCAGGAGTAAATGAATGGATTGTTAATTCATGTGAGAAATGAGCTTTTCAAAATAAAAGCCTGTCGTTGGACCTCTTACCCTTTCATTACACAGACCTGTGATTTTTTTTAGGGTAAAGGGTTTTCAAAGCTGAGAGTAAATGAAGGAGAACTGGAAGGACTCTTATTCCTTGGTGATGTTGCAGAATTATCAATTTTCTGCTGTACAATTTATTGTAACTGACGTTTTTCATCAATGATTCTGTGCCATGTTATCATTTAAACAACATGTATTCATTATATTTATCTTTAAGTGCAGTAAAAGTGAAAACTAGAAAAGCAAATTGTGGTGTTTAGTAAATATTTACTTTAGTGGATGTACTCTTTTCAGAACATATCTTAAAAAGAAAGGTCATTATAATGATTAAAACATTATGCTGTGAGAGTAGTTTCAGTTTTCTTTCAGCCTGTTTTTGGAAATAATATCTTCTGATT
Source organism: Pachypanchax playfairii (assembly GCA_006937955.1). Classification (NCBI taxonomy): domain Eukaryota; kingdom Metazoa; phylum Chordata; class Actinopteri; order Cyprinodontiformes; family Aplocheilidae; genus Pachypanchax; species Pachypanchax playfairii. Next base: position 5,852,182 of record SSNP01000004.1, on the reverse strand, counting down.
CGAATTGGTTTTGCAAAGAAGGAATGGATTAAACTTCTTAGTCCACAGTGAGATTTTTTTTCAGAAGCATAAAAATTTTGACATTTTACCAAGCTTAAATTAAATCAAATTAGACCTAAATCAGACCTTGATTGTCAAAAAAAAAAAAAAAGAAAAGAAAAAGGAAAGACCTGCTTACAATTAGACATTCAGTAGACCTACTTTAATGGACTAAAACGGATTTTACAGACAAATTAATTTGTTTGACTTTATCTATGCATTCTAAAATATTTTGGAACATAAAATGTATTACTTGAAGGAAAGTGAAAGTTATTTAAATTGAACATAAGCTTGGAAATGAGAGGTCGATAAATCAGACAAAAAAGAAAGAAAGTTGTTGCTTTAAATTTTGAATGCAAATAAAAAGTATCAGAGAGTAGACATTCAGAATGTAAAATGAGAAAACTTCTTTATACACTAACGGATTCCTGCAGAGATTAGTTCTGTAATTAAATGTATAAAATGTGTGCTGAGACCGGATTGAAGACTAAGGATGCAGAAAACAACCACAAACCCGTGTAAAAGTACATAACACTTCAACCAGCAGTACTTACTTAACAGAACTCCCTTTGCACTAGCAGAACTGGTGTTTGTTGTTGTAATGACCAAAGTCTCCTGCAGGTGGCAGCACACTGCACACACGCGCTGACCGGAAACGAAGAAGACAGACAGCCTCCAACTGTCACTGTCGCAGAGAGCAAAGCTGTTTCCTGCAGGTTTGTTTCACCTAACGTGTTTGTTTGCGAGTTGTTTGTTGTTTGTGGACCGTGTTGTTGTTGATTTAAAGTCGGAATTGGCTCAGCGCAGCAAAGAAACGTTGTGTTGTGTGTTTTTGTGCTGCTGTCAAACCCACACAAACACACAGTCTGCTAACAAGTTGAAATGCTGTCACGGCAGCTAATGTGTATTTTTTCCACTTGCTCTTCTTGTTATAGGTCTGATTATTAACACGCAGTGTTCAAAAGCAGAAGGCAGAACAGGTGAGAAAATGAATCAAGAAAAATTGGCAAAGCTTCAAGCCCAAGTGCGGATAGGAGGAAAGGTAATGTATTGTTCAAGAAAGTGGCTGAGTTGGTAAAATCATAAAAATTTAATTTCCCAAAGAAAAATCCGATCGAATCAGGACATTTTTCAAGCCATGAATAAAATGAGACAGCTTTTGATCATGATTTTATCGCATTTTGGTTACAAATTCGTGTATTTTTGGCCAGAATAATTCCCAGATGTTGCATCATGGCAAGTATTTTCATCATTGTTCCACATCAGATGTGTCTCTAGGTTCTTTAATATTAATGCCATATAGTGAAAACATTCACTACTATAGGGTTGAAAATGAACTCAGAATTTGTAAAAAATTTTGACCAGTTTAAAAGGATTTTAAAAAGCAGCTGTAGCGTTTATTTTGACTGTACAGATGGAACCTTATTGTTTGTCTTTCAGGGATCAGCACGCAGGAAGAAGAAGGTGGTTCACAGAACTGCAACAGCAGATGACAAAAAGCTTCAGAGTTCACTAAAGAAGTTAGTCGTCAACAGCATAGCTGGAATCGAGGAGGTAAACTAATAAAAGGTAATCGAGCCGCTTCATTTGGACAATAAAATCGAACGTTTTCTCACCAGGTCAACATGATCAAAGACGACGGCACTGTGATCCACTTTAACAACCCCAAAGTTCAGGCGTCCCTGTCTGCCAACACGTTCGCCATCACAGGCCACGCTGAGACTAAACCGCTCACAGAGATGCTCCCCGGCATCCTCAGTCAGCTGGGGGCGGACAGCCTCAGCAGCCTGCGCAAGCTGGCTGAATACTTCCCTCGACCAGGTGGGTACAGGAGTTTCTAATATAACAGTCAAACCAGTTAATTATCTAAACTCACATGGCAGCAGTTCTTTATGTAGGAAGTGGAACGCACCTCAGAAGGAGTTTCTTCCAGAAATGTCCTATCAGTCATCCATGATTGCAGGTTTCAGATGTTCCTGGTGGGTTTGGTTTGAACTTTGACAGAGATAATGAGGAGCGTGTCTACTGAACCTAAAGTGTTGCATTGGCTGCAGGCTTCAAGTCGTTTTTATGCTAAATGCAGGATGTTTATCCGAAGCATGTGGCTCGGTGGCGCAGCAGGATCTTCAAGAATCTTTGCAAAGCTTCCGTCCATCAGCCATAGAGAGAGTCTCAGTGCAATGTGGCTCGTGTTCGCTGGAATTTTTTTGTGTACTTTCCTTTTTTTTGCCCCTCTATGTTCTTATTATACATCCAGGAAGGATATACTATGAAACAACTCCAACAGATCAGGTCTATCTTTGTAGTCAAGCTTCACAAACCCTAAAACTCAACAGAGAAATAACAGGTATCACAGCAGTGAATAAAATCTTTCTTTAAAACAAATTAACACAAAAAAAATCAAGTCTCAGACGTCCTTTAATTCCTTTTCCACTTCAAACAGCCTGATCAAACTAAAACAGGATTTAGAATCTTTAGTTTATTTTTACTCAAAGCAGCAATTAAACCTAAATATGACCTTTAATGTACATAATGTAGCGGTTCAGTTTAGTTAAATGACTCAGTGTTGATTGATTTTGACGAGAACGGGTAGTTATTTGAACATGTTACAGAACTTGATGTAAGTGACTATAGAAACATATAGATGTTGGTTTGGTCTGATTGTTCTACCTGGAAAACAATTTAAAAAAAGAATCAGATTCCTCAGAAAACTCCAGTTTATTAGTTTTTAAACATGAAATGTTTCTCCTTTCTGGTGTCTGTAAGACAAATTGGCACAATTTATCTTCATCATGTTGTTGAGGGACTTTCAGACAGATGATACTTAATTTTACCATCATGGCTTGAGGCTTTTCATAATATTTTTTGGCAATAAGAACAATTCAGAATTCAAACATTTTTGTCTTTTTCATCTTAGCTCTTGACAACAAGGCTCCAAAAGCAGAGGACATTCAGGAGGAGGATGATGATGATGATGTCCCAGGTGGGGCGTTTTATAAATCTCAGAGCAGATTACAGATAAATTGGCTGAATCAATGAATAATAAACATTTTTCTCTTGTGTAGATCTGGTGGAGAACTTTGACGAAGCATCGAAGAACGAGGCGAACTGACACTCAGGAGGTGCACGGACTGAACTGCAGTAAAGCAGAAACCTTCCTGTGTGTTTTCAAGTCTTACCTGGACATATCAGATACCATCAGAACCAATCCCAGAGGTTTCTCACTTGAGGATGACCCTCCAGAGTTAAATCTCTACAGTGGCCGTTACAAGTCTTACCATATGTTTATAATACTAAATAAAAGTGATTAAGATTTTCTTATACGAGTCTGTCGTTATTAGCAACTTTTACCTTTAAATTAATTCTGTACGAGACTAAATCCTGGTTTGCTGACTTGCTGAAACTTTAGCAGTTTTCGTAGAACATGACAGATTGTTTACAAAAATTTGGCATGGTAGCAACATTATCTTGGCTTGCACATCGTCCTGCAGGCTGTGTGGGGAGCAAACTGGGGAGGGACATTTCTGCACACCTCTTGGATGCTTTCAAAGAGCTGCAGAGAGACACGGGGGAGGAGGGAGATCTCACAGAAGGGGAGGCATACTGGTTAAATCATCCCATTCTGCAGCTGTGAGCAGGACACTGCTGCTTCCTCAGATGTAACAGGGTAAAATGCTGAAGTTCTTCTCTGCCCGGGATGATGAGAATGAAAGCCTTCTGGGAGAAATAACTGAGGGTAAGAGACTGCGTGGGGTTTAATTACAGGGGCGCACAGTCGTTGCATGCGCGCGGCATGATCATGACACGGAGAAGCGCTGACACAGCATCGCTTTACTGTGATGTAAGGAGGTCGGTGTCGCATTGCCGCCGTCCGGCTGGCCGTGGTGTGCGCGCGAGTGGATTAACACATCCGCACGTGTGCTGAATGCGTCACTGTCCCGGGAAGAGCGCGCGCAGTGAACGGGATCGCTGCAGCTGATTTCGGGAAATGATTTCGGTCCTCGCAGCAGAAAAGAGATCCCCCCCCCTCCCACCACCACCATCATCACCCTCTCTACTCCCCCCTTCATAAAGCTGCAATGCAGAATTAGTTATTATCCTGTTTTACCCATGAGACACGATTCCTTCATTCAAATATTGTATAGTGTTTCACCAGATCCGTTGACTGATGAACTGCTTCTACTACAATAACATCAGTCTATAAATGATCATTCTTTAGCTGCCGGAAGCTCTTTTAAAAGGAAATACATTGAACTGTATGTAGCTGCAATAAGAACTGATGGATAGAATACATCCAGGAGCGGATCTTTCATTCTCAGCCCTGGTCCTCAGGGGCCAACAGTCCTGTATATTTCACATGTTTCCCTGTTTCAACACACCTGAACCAGTCATTAACAGGCTGCTGCGAAACTTAACGACATGCTGAGTAGTAGAATTAGGTGTGCAGGAGCAGGGAACAGTGGCACCTCCAGAATTTTTTCATAGCGTGTTCCAGATGGGGCCACTTAAAATTTTTGGGGTGGTATTAAAATCATAAGCCTTGACTGAATATCAGGAATTTTATTATACTGCTGTGGTTTATAGTGTAAAACTATGGAAGAATGAGAGTAAAAGAACATCCTTCTGATTTGGGTTCTTGTTTCACAGTTATTGGTGCTGATGTGCATGTACGTGCCCCTGCACAATTAACATTTTGTGTTCCGTAACAATCTTGTTTTTATGCATGTTTTAAACACAGAGGCTTCTAATTATTTATAATAGTTATATTTGATAGTTGTTTGTATCTATAAGACATCAGAAGCCTATTATGCAGTATTGGAGAGGCCAGGAAATGCATTTCTTTTATCTCTAAAACACATGAAGAGTGTTAAAGATGGAAAAGTAATGGCATTTCTTCCTGATAGCACAGCTTATCAACATATATCAGATCTCTGTGGTCTGTGTAAATGTAAGTCTGGTCAACGCAGCAGAAACAAGAGTTTGTTTTCCTGATGCTTCTCGATACAGATGAAGGAGACAACCCTTCTCTTCAGGACACCAAGCAGCACTGGCTGAACAGGCCCTGCCTCCTGGTCCTCCGAGATGGGGATGTGACAAAACCCAGGCTGAGCAGCAACCAAATCAGACCAGAATCTCCATCAAAAGCCACATCAGGTGCAACGTTCAGAAGCACACTTAAACAATGTGAGCCGAAACCATCAGAACATCTGACTGAGACTTCTCCCCGCTCTGAGCCGGAGGAGAACAGCTGCACTATGACTGCCATCTCCACGTGGAGTGAAAGTGGATCCTTCAGTACCCTGGTCTTGAGCCCTACAGAGGCTGCATGGCCTGAGGAGGTAAAAGGGATGGAAGACAAGAAGCAGCAGATTTTACCGTCGAAAGAGGATTCTGTAATAGAGGAGAAGGAGCTGGAGGAAAGTAAGCAAGAGCATTCCTGCAGCCTGGAGGCAACGTCAACCCCTTCTGTGGTTTCACAAGAAGAAATAAGTGGAAGGAGGGGTGAGGGATGTCAAAACCAGTTGAAGATGACCAGATCTAATGGAGGAAATGAGATGAACAAGGCCAAAGTAGCCAATGGGGAAGAAGCAACGAGAGAATGTGAAGGTCCCGATAACGAGTCCCAGAAAAGTCCAATTGGAATTCTTCCTAAAGATCCAGGCGGGGTTCTCGGGGAGGTTGCTCCAGTTTGGATCCCCGATGCTGAAGCTCAGGTCTGCATGAAGTGTAGCGTCAAGTTTACATTCACCAAGAGGAGGCACCACTGCCGTGCTTGTGGAAAAGTAAGAACTATTTCAAAGTCCTTTCAGTTTCTCTATGTCCTCAAACAGGAGTTGAAAGTCAAAAAGTGTCTCAATAATTGGTGTTGGAAATATTTCGGTTTGTTCATGAGTGACTTGAAATGTGTTTTTTCTAGGTTTTTTGTGCACTTTGTTCCAATCTGAAGTTCAAACTTACACATCTGGATGGCAAAGAGGGACGAGTTTGTGTCTCCTGTCATTCAACCCTGATAAAAGGTGAGAGAAATGTATTTTTCCCTGCTGTTTAAAGCCTCAAATTAAAGTACTAGTTACACATAAGTTATTCCTGTGCCCCCCTCTGTCAGGAACTCCCCCCGGGGGCAAAAGGAAGGTGTGGTTTGCAGATGAAATTCTCACTGATCAGCAGTCAGAATCAGCCCCAACTACTCCGGTAAGAGGGACTTCCTTCTCACCCCTGCTGAGGCGAGCACAGGGCAAGCCTGACAAAAGCCTTGTGGGCTCGCCGCAGATCAGGAGAACCGCAAGACCACATAGGACAACAAACAGTGTAGGTTCACCCTAAACATAGAAACCTACAGGAAACATGTTCATTATACAGAGTTAAAGAAAAAGAAAGTGTTGCAGATGAGATGGTTTATAGACCTTCAATCTGACTGTAGGAGCCTTGTGGTCCTTATGGCTGGGGTACTACAGCTTTAGTGAGCAGCTCCTCCAACCTCATTCCTTTGGATGGCCTGCCACCAATCCTAACCTCCACAGGAGTCAAGGGAGGTGAGTTCACTGCTTTTAATTTGTCTCTTCTCCCTCAATGCCTTGGACAGTGTGCAAATATTAGAGGAAAAGAGCAAAGAGATAAAAGTTCCATGCAAATCCGGCAGCACAACAGAACGTAGTCTCTGGTGTCTCTGACTGTTGCATCATAAAATTCAAAACAGTGAAGGTAAAGAAGCAAAAAAAAACTGGAGGGAGAAATTTGTGTTTATCTGAAACATAAACCAACAATATGGCAGATACCTTCAAATGTGTTCTCATGATTTTAACAGTTCAGACCTGACTTACCTACTAATATAAGCATAAATTAACCAAAAGTTGTTCACATCTAAGTACACGCAGGAGATAATAATTTCCCCTTTTCTTCAGATTACACAGTGGAGGAGAGACCCTCTGAGATGCTGCTCATTCAGGAGCTGGAGAGCGGCAGGTCCAAACCTGTGGTGTTTGTTCTCAATGCAAACCTGCTTGCTATGGTCAACCTGGTCAACTGTATGTACTGAGTCTCTCCTGTTTCCTTTTACTGCTGTTGTATACAAAGTTCACACAAGGAACAAAGGTCGATGAGTCTAAGAATGTACCAGTCCATTTTACTAGTCATACTTCTTTGGCAAAATGTGGCTGCAGAATGTTCCCAGAACACTGACGTTGTGTCTTGATTGTATCATCAGATGTAAACAGGAAGTGCTGGTGTGTGACCACTAAGGGAATGCACGCTGTGGGTCAGGTGGAGGTTGTCGTGCTCCTTCAGTGTCTGCCTGATGAAAAAAGCTTCCCCAAAGACATTTTTAGTCACTTTATCCAGCTGTACAGGGACATGCTCACAGGTTAGAGGCTTTAACTCGTGCTGTTTGAATATTACCTGCCTCTTAGAGGATTCACCTTCTCATCATTACTCAGCTGTTCTGTTGTGTTTTGTTTCGGCAGGGAGGGTTGTGAAACACCTGTCATTGTTTCTGTTTGGCAGTCAATTCTTTGGCAGCTGGGAGCACGCCGGCTTCTTGTACGTTCGCTCCACTCTGCAGTCCCTTCAAGGTCTACCTCTGCCGAACCAGCCTTACCTCTTTGGACTGCTGGTCCACAGAGCAGAAGTGGCCTGGGCTAAAGCCTTCCCTCTGCGCCTCATGCTGCGACTAGGGGCCGAGTACAGATGTAAGCTAACATCTCAACAGCTGTAAGGCTTTGGGGGGTTTTTTTGTCACTCATCCACTTCTTTTGGTTGTTTTTTTTTTCCCTAGTTTACCCATGTCCTCTGTACAGTGTGCGATACAGGAAGCCCTTGTTTGGGGAAATAGGTCACACCATTATGAGACTGTTAGTGGTGAGCATGTTGCAACAGCTTTCATTTCTCAAAAAAAGGACATTTACCAACATCAGTAAAAAGTTTGGTGTCATAACAGCTACCAGACTTCCCAATCAGGCTCTGAACCCTTTATACATCCTTTTTTAGGACTTTAGAAATTACCGTTACAGCCTACCAATAGTACCGGGGCTCACTGTGGATCTAGAAGCTCAAAGAACCTGCATAAAGATACCAACAACTGGGTACAACGAGGTAAAATAACGTTTCATCCGAGTTGATTCTGACGTCTTTTCCCCTCATTCATCATTGTTTTGTTTTTTTGTCAACTTGTATTGTTAGTTAATGAAGGCCATGACTAAGTCCAATGAGCACGTGCTGGCTATAGGAGCAGCTTTTAACGAGAGTGCCGACTCCCACCTCATCTGTGTGCAAACAGACGACAACCAGTATCAAACCCAAGCTATCAGCATCCACAACCAGCCGCGCAAAGGTGATGTCATGCAACATGGTGGCAGATATCAAGATGTCGGTTTGACTGATGTGTTGTGATCATAACGATCATAAACATAAGTTAATAATCAGCTGCTTTACCTCCGTTCTAAAAAACGAGGCGTCACTTCTTCCTGTGACCAGCTGCAGCTTTTAGGACTTTAGTGTTTATCTTAGAAAGGAAAAGATTTCCCAGAACAATTCAAAAACCAGGAAGTCAACACAAACAGATAAATTGTCATACAAGAAAGAAACCAACTCTCCAAAAACTGCAGATTCAAATACGACTAAATATCACGACTGACTTTATAGAACATCTCCTGTACTGAATCCATTTAATGCATGAATTTTGATATCCTCAGTCAATATTTTTCACATAATTAATTATCTTTAAGCATGAAAACTACAGTTTTTTTAAACCTACACTTTTTCAAATAAACCAAACAATTAGAAAATACTGTAGCTTTTCAATAGCAGTTCACTGTAGTGCTTGTTGTGCATTGTGGGCTCACACAACAGGTGATTATAAAAGTTATGATTTATTTTTAGTTGAAATTACATATTAAACTGAAAAACTAATATTTTAAGCAACTTTGGCGCTCGTGTTTTTCTACCTGCCAATACGGAGGGTTGCACTTTCAAATATAAACCAGCAGGTGGCACAAGGTGTGTGTCCTGTTGCTGATTATAACAAAACTGAAACATGTTTTCTTTCTTTTTTTATGTTCCAGTTACTGGATCATGCTTTTTTATATTCAGCAGTGCCCTGAAAGCGTCTGCAGGATGCCTGGCCAAGTCCAGCATCGTAGAGGGTAAGATACCCAGTTCCAGATTGATTTCCACTACTGATAGGAAATGTGTACTTATGAAAAAGTCGAGCATCTCTGCCTCGAAACTGGTTTGAGCAGAACATGGTGATCTCTGTGTGTGTGTATGTGTGTGTGTGTCCCTAACAGACTGTTTGTCAAGGAGTGTGTACATGTTGTTGATGCCTGTGAGTGTGTGTTTGTTTGTGTGTTCCTCCTGTATTGCTGTTTCCCCTTCTCCTTAGATGGCCTTATGGTGCAGGTAACTGTGGAAACCATGGCAGAGATCCGCAGGTCGCTCCGGGAGATGAAAGACTACACCGTCACATGTGGGTGGCTTGACCAATCAGAGAGTCAGGAGCTTGTATGTTTACAATGGGTGGAGGAGAAGTGCTCTGCGAATAAGGGGTGAGTGTGTTCACCAGAGTTACATCCAACAGAACAAAAACCTGGAGCTGAGAATTAGGGACTTTTCAAATAATTTATTAGTAGGAGATCTGGATTCAAACCAACAAGACAGGTGATTTGGTATTAATGTTTCAACAAGAAAAGAAAACACAAAACTTTGTTCAGTTTATTGTAAACTGTCACAATCATTGTGCTCTTCAGTGTCATCAGCCCCATCGATGGAAAATCTATGGAGTCTGTAAGAAGTAAGAAGATGTTTCAGAAGTCTGAATACAAAGAAAATGGGAAGATCATCCGCTGGACAGAAGTACGTATGGTGTTTCCAAAAAGAAAAAAAAAAAATCCCATTTGATATTCACACTTTTTCTGCAGGTGTTCTTCCTGCTGAGAGGTAACGATCCCAAAGGAGGAGGGACTGACTCTGCTGAGCACAACCGGCTTACAGAGCGGATCGCCCGGGCGTTCTGCTTGGCGTTGTGTCCTCACCTGAAGCTCCTGAAAGAGGACGGGATGGCCAAACTGGGGTTGCGTGTCACTTTTGACACTCAAGAGGTCAGAAAAGATTCAGAGGGACAAAATAATTGTAATATTTCAGGTTGATGTTAAACTTTTTGGCATGAAGGGAAAAAAAAAGAGTTTAATCTGGTGGAATCCTTATATCACATGTCAGAAAGTGGACATTTGTCAGTGATGAACTGTGACTTTTCTGATATTTGTCATATAGAAAATAATTGCTGGACAATAACAAACGCTCAATGAACATATTTTTAAACATAAGTGCATGTTCTGAAAACTATTTAACTATTAATTCAAAGTTTACAGTTCCAGTTTCTCTATTTGGTCTAAAAAAATCTGAAAATCTTTCCAGCAACTTTATGAATCACCTTAAGCTTAGCAACAAAGTTTAGAGTTCAACCCCCAGTATTAAAAAGTAACCGCTGGCTTGTTTTGTTATTTTTAGGTGGGATTTGTGGCTGGGAGCAACGGGCAACCCCTCCCAGCTCAGTACCTCAACGCCCTGGACAGCGTGCTGATCCCCGTCATCCAGAGTAGGGGTCACAAGAGGGGCGAGGAGCCCATAGTGATGGAGCTCATCTTTTACATCCTGGAGAACGTCACTTAGAGATCATTTGACTCAACTCTTACCACAGAGCTGTCTTCAGTACAGCCATCAGTTTTCATTAAAAGAAACACACTGGGATCACATCCCAGGTCTGCATCGTCCAGTCACGTGTCGGTGCTCCGACTCTTAGTGGCTTTTGGATTTCACTCCATCCATCTGCAGACAACACGGCAAAGCATGAAACCAGGTGTGGACCAACAGATCCGGCTGCAGCTCCTGCACTGAAGAAGAATCTTCTTAGCTTGTTATCCTTCACGTCACATCGAGAATACTTTTAAAAATGTGGGCTGGATTCAACCCTTTAATCCTTAAAGCAAAAAGAAAAAAAAAACAAATAATGAGTTGACGAACTTTATGTAGTAGATATGTAGCAATTTTACACACACTGGATGAATGCTTGAAAAATGTTTTCATACTGGATGCCTTTTATTTGAATGCTCATGAAATGTTAGCTTGCCATTAAATCAGCAATAACGACTGAGTCTGGATTTTATATTTGATTTAAATTGTTTGATAAAAGATGAGATATTTAAAGATTCTCGACCGTTCTAAAACATCTGCAGTGAAACTAAGATTTGTCCTTAAAACAGCTTTTACATTCATCTCAACTGAAGAAAGATGATTGTGAAGCGTTAATAAAATGTAATTGTTAAGGAGCTCTCAGCTTCTTAATTATTAAATTCCATATTTAAACGATATCTTCAAGCAGAGCTGATGAATATTTGATGGACAGGAAGTGTGATCATCTTTACAAATACATAGATTATAGTAGTTTCTTGGTCTGCAGCACTGAGATGAGTGTTAACATAATGCAAAAAGAAAGATTTTCGAGAAATCATTGCTCACAAGTTAAAAACATTTAAGGCAGCCGATAATCCTCTCAGGAACGAAAGTCCCAGAAAATTTGCTTTGGGGTCAGAACAGCGATACATTCCAAAAAACAGGAATTTAAGCCTGTTAAATGTCAAAAATAATGACTGTTAAATTAGAAAATGGCATGTGGAAAGAATCTTTAAAATGAGTGTGGGAGTCTGATTTAGGCTTTTGAAGTCTTGATTTGAACAAACCTCCAGAACCATCCAGAACCCTGGAGGAATAATCAGCATGTCAGTGGAAACACCTCAAACCAGCTTCCACATTCAGTCTGGCTACAGGATCTTTGAGGTTTGTAATCACTGAGTCAACCATGAATTCTTCTGTAAACCAAAAAAAACTTTAATCAAATAGGAAGCCATCCACTCAAACTAAAGCTCAGACACTGGTTCTAGTCCTCAAAGAATCAAAGTGTTGCAGTCCACTGCCATGACACTCAGACAAAAACCTCAATGAGCCGTGACACAAGATCATATGAACTGATTAACTTCTTATTGTTAAATAGAACTAACTCAACAGGTGAGTTTAGTTTTCCCACAAAATGTTTTAATGACTTATATCAGATAGTTTGTCGTGATTCATACATCTGGAGTCAGGTCTGGAAGCAATGTTTCAGCTGGCCTGAGTTAAATTCCTTTCTGCAGTGTGACCACCCCTCCCCACCCCCCACCTTCTGACTCGTGCCATGAACAAAGTGAAACATAATGGGTTTCTTGTTCAACGTCCCACTAAATCCACATACTTGGGATAGTTGATGTAGCAGGCACGTGCAAAGTGTTGCAAATATTTTCTTTTTGCAGCAGCACAATGTGAGCTGAGACTTTCATTCCATAGAAGAACCATTAATTAAACACAAAGGAAAAAACACTGACACGGTGTAAAAGATAATTTAAAACAGAATTTATTTGCAATTAAATTTTAAATACACAATGTAACAAAATTTAGAAAGCACACCATTAGTTTGACTTTTTTTTTTTCTTTGCTCACTGTAAAACTATTTACAAAACTTTTTTTTTCAAGTTTAATAGAAACTGTACAGTCTTCTGTCCACAGAGGGGTCAGATAAGTCAGCAAATGGACTGAAAGGCCACCAGTGTGATATTAAACTATAAAGGTTGTTTGCAACATCAGTGAAGACTTAACATTTAGGTGAAAAACATCTTCTCTTCATACATCATGTTTCATAGGTGGTTCCCCAATGCAAAGAACCCAACTAACCGAACGTGGAACCCCAGCTGTGGAAGTCATAGACCACATCGTTCTCCCACACAAGAAACTAAAAGCTGTAAAACAGTCAAATTATCTTTGGAATCCGTAGTAATTTTAACAGGTTGGGTCGTGTGTCTTGGTTAGCTTCCTTTCAAAGTCTCTAAGCCTTCTTCATTTTGCCGTTGTGGGCGTGCCCATTTTCATAGTAGGCGGAGCCATTGCTCGTACCATTGGTAGCTCCGTGCTTGATGCCGTTCATCGTACCATTGGTGCCGACGTGGTTGATGCCATTGCTCGTGCCGTTTTCGTAGCATTTGCCGTTTTCGTGGATTTTCCCGTTCTCGTGGTGCTTGCCGTTCATGTATGTGGCTGTGCCGTTCTGATGGTGCTTAATTTCTTGTTTAGGCAGCCGCTTGCCCTTGACGTAAGCCTGGACCCAGAAGTTGGAGAAGAGGATGAAGAAGAAGGTTCCGTACATCCAGACGAGGTGAATGATTGTGGGGAACTGGTAGTTGCAGCTGTCCATAAAGTAATACTGGGTGGCGTGGAGAGAAACCAGAACAAACTGGATCTGGTAGGAGAGAAAACAGGATTCAGCAAAGAGAGAAAAAAAAAGTAAACAAGTATTAAGATATCTCCAAAGCAGGGGGTTGGACGAAATGACAAGATATGACAGATTAAAATGTACCAAAGAAAAGAGATTATAGTCTTGTTTAGAGGACAAGTTTTATCAATTGTAAGGCTGAAATGACAAAAATATATCTTTTCAAGTAAAATTATGATTTATCTGTTTAATTTATAGGTGTTTTGACTATTTGTTAGTTACTAATCAGAGGAATCAAACTATATTAGTTTTTAATTATTTAACAGCACAGTAATTAGAATATTTTATAGATAAAACATTTTAAAACTGGAAAACAAGCGGTTTAATCTCCACATGCAGCCAATCTACTGCATGTTAACCTCCTGCTCATCACTCAGATCTACCACAAGTATTATAATAACTCAAAGTGCAGCATATTCTCACCAACTGAATGGCAGTCATGTATTTTTTCCACCACAAAAACTTCTGGAAGCGAGGACCAGCAGCAGCAAGACCGTAGTAGAAATACATGATGATGTGGACGGAAGAGTTCACCATGGCATGGAAGGATCCCATTCCACCTTAAGTGAGAACAAAAATGTCAGACTAACTCCTGGAGCTGGAACAATCTCTGACCTTACAACCAAATCAAACCTTCCAAAGAGATTAATCATTTCTTTCTAAATATTTTAATTACACAAGGTCACAAGATAAAGAGATTGTGGCTGACTTGTACATGTTTGTGTCTAACAGACTGGTATGCAGGTTGAAATATCTAACCAGCAACACTCGGTTGGTTTTTGTCTCTCCTTTAATTATTTTCAGAGCAGGTCGATGAGTACTCACCGGGAGCATAGCCAACTCCCCACCACCAGGTCCAGGGCATGAATGAGTGATGGAAGATGTGCAGGAAGGTGATCTGACTGTGCTTTTTCCTCAACACAAAGAAGATCTAACAAAGAAAACAATGTAAATATTAGCTAATGTTTTATTTTTAAACTCATACATTAGGTGAAGATTGGACTTACTGTATCCATCAACTCGATGATCTTTGAAAACCAGAAGAGCCAGGCAACTCGGACCATCTAATAATGACAAAGCTTGTGTTATTATGTGTTATCCAAGAACGTCTTAAAAATTTAAATCATATTTAGCCTAACGAGAACCAAAAAACTGTGAGGAACTTACTCGTAGGGCTTGAGGGCTGTTAGAAGTATCAATTGCATCACATCTCCAGGTATATGTTGTGGCCCATCCGGACAGCAGAAACTGAAAAGTTGAAGAAAATTTGATTTATTTGGTTGAAGATCATTTATGCCATAAATCTAATAATATTTAATCAAAATAAAAAGAAAAAAAAGGCTTGTAATACATCCAGTTTGAATGACTTGGATACCAACCTCAAACACAATGAATATCGACAGCCCCACCAGAAAGAAGTTATAAACTATCATGGCCTCCTTGAGCTGGAATGGTGTGCGTTTGGACATGATGCGAGGACCAAGATACAATACGAAAAACAGGTAGCACAGCAATAATACAGTCATTGGAACGGGGTTCTGCATTAACGGGTAGTCCTTCAGTCGTGGATCTAAGAGAAATAAATCAGACTTTTATTATACAAGAAAACAAACATTTACTTGAGTTTTTTTGTTGCTTAAATCACCTACCAATTCCTGCCACGAGGTTGTCATAGACGCTCATGGCGCTTGAGCCAAGTTCTTGGATCAGCCGAAGCATACTGGCTGTTGTGAATTGTTGTGACCCAATTATCTGAGAAGGGAAAGAAATAAGCCTGTTAGTTCAGATTTAACTTTTCAAAGCTTAACAAAGGAATACACATCAATCCAGGAAATATTCCCAACAGACCTTCGTGCACAATAAAACTTCCTGAACAGAGTGTTTGTGCAACTGGGATTTTTGCAAAGAAAAGAAATGTTCTTTTTTTTTTTTTTTTTTTTTTAACCCTGATTCCAACCACTCAGAAATGGCCTGATATCTAAGAGGTGGGGCTACAGCTCACAATGAGGCTGACTGTGTGAAGCCGTCCAGGCCAGAAGTTAACAGACAAAATCCAAACTGCTCTCCTCAAATAACCTTTTGCAGGAAAAAGGTGGGGGATTCATCCATTGTGTTGGAGTAAGACTGCTTTAAACACAGCAAATAAACTGAACGGTTGAGAAATGTCTCTCGTTATATGGAAATGAACGGTGAAAAACCACAACAGAAAACCAGCAGATCAAAAGCATGCAGTCTGCACACAGGAACGTTGAAATGGCTTTTAGATTAGCTAGTTTTCTGTTGACAAAGGCTTATCATATCAGGTGTAAACTGAAAAGTGTAGCGGACATGCAGGGAGTGGTTTAGTCAGAAGGAGCCGTTGTTTGTACAATCCACAATCTTCTTAGTGTCCATGGCCCACGGTCCTCCTTAGAACAATATCATTAAAGCTAATAATTTCAGGCTGTGGAATGAAGGTCAGAGCAGAGATAGCAGGTGAACTAGACCAGGTTAGTGCAGGATATCAAGCAGAAAATCTCTTTCAGATAATGAAAAAAAAAAAAAAAGTACAAGAAAAACATTCAGTTTCCACTCATCTCAAACAATCTATTAACCTCCTATGAGAACAGAAGGTGTTTTATTCTGTTATTCCCATAAACAGATCATGAAGAGCACATAAATACTAGTTCATCCTCTTGTATCTACCACACGCAGCTTCTTAACCCGTCCACAACAACAACTACTCAGCATCTTCCCTGTTCACCTTTGGTTCAGCATTACACAATGATTTGTTACAGACACGTAACTGAGCCACTTCCTTGGACTTGGAATGCAGGTGACTTACAGGTCTAAGATGATGCCACCAAAACGTGCACACATTCAGATGTTGCATAGCAAACTGGGCATGTCAAAATCTTACATAAACAGCTGTGGTTGTTTTTGAATTGTTGCTGCAGCATTCTGACAACAGAAACATCATGTCAGTTGTCCAGAGTTTGTCTTGTTCTGGGAAAAAACACAGTGCTGAACAGTTAAATAATTAGATTATACTCTGGTTAGGTATTTTCCTTTAACTCAGTCCCAAGCAGGCAGATTGAGGGTCACGTGGAGAGCTACAGCAGGCCTGCTGGTCGCAGATCGAGGGATTTCTCTAACAATTGTTCTGTTGGGAGGTTGAACGCTGTAATTAAATCTGCAGCATTTTAGGTGAAATTTCAAGCAGACAGTTCTCTTAAAAAAAAATCTTTCATTTTTGAGATTAGATTTGTATTTAGAAGGAAACTGAACCAAGTAATCCAGAAACCACCCAAAATATTTTAATGTAAAACTAAATAAAACTCAGTCTGCATGTGTAGTGTGTAAATCTTTAGATTCACAAATACTGACAAAAAAAAAAAAAAAAAACAGATTTTAAGATCAGTGAGACTGTCTGGAAAAAGTTTTTGTGGACCCTGATCAAACATAAGTGAGCCTGTCTTCCACTCCAACTCAAATAAACCAGAAGGACCTAGAGGGCAGGAACCGACAGCTCTGAAATTACTGCACTGCATCAGTAATCTGACATAATGATACCAGACTGCCTCTAATCCCCACTAATTAAAGACTCTAACATAACCCCGGGTTCTGGCCCTGTGGTTCGCAGCAGCACAAATAAAAACTCCACAGCAGGACAAGAACTTTCTCACAGCTGTGAGGAGTCTGAAGTGTCCCGTATTCCCGTGACACCCACACAGTTTAACTCTAGACATGTGACCACTCAAGTGCCTCAGAAAAGCTACACCAAGACATTTAACCAACTAGAGCAGATCTGTGTTTAAGTTCCATAAAACTCATGTACTCAGTTGACAAGTACCAACACCCAGAACTCAACCACAGAGTGTTTGGTTTATGTCTACAGAGGACAGACATTAGGAAGGAGTGGCAACTTTTCCCTCAGTCATACCAATGATTCATAGGGATGGAAAAATGGAGCTCACGAGTTGGAAGTTAATGATGAACAGAGCAGAGAGGTTAAAAGAAGGAAAAACGTTTTTAAAAAGGAGGAAACGACAAGGATCCACCTAAAAATTACCAGAAGAAGCATTTTAGAGGACATAACCTTCCACCTAATATAAAAACACTTACCTTTTTAAAAGAATAGACTCACTTCCTTAAATCATCAAAAGCAGAAGTGGATTTCTTCTTTCACAGCGTGGAAGAAGCCTCGCAGTAGACTGTAAGTGCAAGCAGGCAATGGCACAAAAAAAAAGCAGAAAAAAAAAAACCAAAGCAGGAGAGAGGGACAGAAAGACAGCTGGAGATGTGGTGGAAGAATGAAAGGTAAACTGTCAGAGAGTGACTGGTACAGCAGTCTTCCAGATCTCCACCCTCCCTGACTCACGCAGTGAATGAATAACCAGCTCTCAGAGCAGAGGGAGGAAGAGGCAGAGCCAGTCAGGAAAAAAAAAAAAAAAAAAAAAA